>PVHP010002192.1:51420-94717 GCA_004024765.1 Zapus hudsonius | reverse complement strand
GCTGCATTCAGGCTTGTCGAAGTCCCTCAACCCAGAGCACAAGGCCATGGTCATTAAATTTATATCTGCTTGGTTTCCCCAGACCCACGACACTGTCTTGGATTCTGTCCCTGAGCACCTGATTCCTTTTCAGTGGGCCCCTCAGGAGAGTCACAGGAAGCCTTTGGTGGGAGAGAATTCCAAAACTGCAAATAAGCACTAGGTATTATTCTGCTCCCACCTCAAAGCCACATGATATGGCCAGAGTGCCAGTCCCACACTCAGAACTATGAGGCTGCAGGAAGTCAGACCTGGAATGATGTGGCGATACCTATAATGGTACAGATGACATCACCCGTAACCTTTCTCCACAACAGGCTTGTTTCAAACAGCTGTAATTTATGGATGTTCTTCCAAGAGGAATTAGTCAATATATTTGTTTTCCCTTTGATATATAACCACAGGAGCACGTCAGGCATGAGGTTTATTAAGCTTTGCCAATTTTCTGCCGCTTCTCAGCACTATAGATTTTGCTCATGGAGTGGGCTGGTTCACCCCAACACAGAAAAAAATAATCATTTCAAACACTGAAAAGCCTTCCAGCTCCGAGAACACAGAGCTTACTAAGAACCCAGCGGCAGCCCTGGAAATGAGAGAACTTGTTCCCACAGCTGCCATTGCCAAGGGGAGTCTGGGAAGTGTGACAGGACATAGGACATGACTTTAGGTAACCTCAATTGTACCTGTGTCTGCAGCTGCAGATGGCAGATAACCATGGGCCTGAGGTGGACATGAATCCTCCAGCCCCTGGGTTTGATATCAGCTATATATTACACAAGTCCCCATTTCTAAGCCAATGAGAGAGCAAGGGTCAGTCAGAGGCAGGGTCATTCTGATCACCCCATGGCAGTCCACCCAAGTAGGAAATGACATCGTTAACCCTGACTCTTCTTCCCCTAACTTTCTTGAAATACAGAATAGCTTCTAGAGCTTTCTGAGGATCTCTGCGTGTCCAAAGGGAATCCTTGGGGGAAAAGACACCCCAAAGGCTTCATAAGGTGACACGTGTAACCCTCTGGAGTGAGAGTCAGGGTCCTCAAATACTAGGGTGAATAATGAATAATTACTCATGTAATTAATTAAATTCACATCACTGTGAACAAATACCTGCAGATACAACTCAAGGAAGGAGAGGTTTATTTTGGCTCACTGTTTCAGGGTATATACAGTTCACCCTGGTCGGGAAGTTGTGACACCTAGGATGGCTTTGTCCATAGCAGGGGAGCATGAGGCCAAAGCTCCTCACATCTTGGTAGATCAAGAGGCAGAAGTCTCAGAAAATAACTGGAAATAGGCATAACTTTCAAAGCCCACCCTTAGTGGCCTACATCTTCCAGCTAGGTAGCCTTTCCCAAATAGTCCACAGCCTCCCCTACAGAGCCATCAGCTAGGGACCAAGTGTTAAAACAAATAAGCCTGTAGAGAATGCTGTCTATTCAAACCATAACACTTTGTAAAACACAGATTCTCAGGAGCCAACTCAAATAGTAGGTCTGAGCTGGGGCTGAGGGCTGTGAACTTTATATAAGTGACCTCTACAAATTGATTCAAGGTCACTGTGATGGTTAAGTTTATTTGTCAATTTGACCTACGTAATAATCCATAGAAATCTTGGGCGGGTCTCTGAGTTTGCCTGCAGGAAGGATTGACAAAATCCTTTTGGGATTTTGGAGGAGGAAGGAGTTCCCTTCTCCAGCATGAGCCCTTCTCCCCAGTGGGTGGGCCTTCCAGAAGGAGACTAATATAAGGAAGCTTGAGGGGAAGGAAAATCTCTTCCTTCCTCCCCCAGCTTCTGGTGCTTGTTCATGACTTGCATTTGCATCCTGCTCTCCTACCCTTCCTGGACATCAGAACCCAGTTTCCTTGGCCTCACATCACGAACTGAAGAGCTGCTGCTCCCCAGGGAGCCATCAGGCCTTCTGGGTTGGATTGGGACTGCTGAGGCCTCCAGCCATGTGGACTGAACAGCTACTGGTTTATTCACCTGTGGGCCTACAGACGGCTATTGTTGGACTGTCGTAAACTACCCCAATAAATTCCCTTTTATTACAATCCATTCTATCAACTCTATTTCTGTTGTAGTCAGCCACACTGCTGGGATGAATCTTCAAACCAGGCACAATTTGGGGGAAGAAAGTATTTATTGAAACTACAGATTGAAGGGAAGTTCTGTAACAGCCAAAGAGGCTGGCCCTCTTCACAGGTCCGAGCAGAGAGAGAAACCCATCACCTACACCACACACGCAGAATAGGAAACAGGCAGGAGAGGCAAAGAGTTTCTTCTCCTTGATATAGGTTTAGGGTGGGGTCTTGCAACCCTTCCCCAGACTTAATGGTTTCCTGAGTCTCTGGAATTTCCTTCCTGACCACACAGGAAAGGATGTTTACTTCTAGCTTCTTTGAGCTTCTTTACATCCTGCCCCTTGCTGAGAGGCTGCCTTCCTGTAAACATCCTCAGAGACCCACCCAATATAATTAAAAAGATCAAGTTGACAACAAAACATAACCATCACAGTTTCCTCTAGAGAACCCTGACTAATACAGTCACTGACCTTCCTGCCTCACCTTCTCACCTGTCATCAAATAAGCAGTATAGCTTTTCTTTAGATGAGGCACAGTGAAAGATACAAATAAAGCACCAAAAGAAACTCAGGGGTCATGAGATTTAGTTGTTGAGAGTGGAAGATGGACCCACCATCCCGACCTTCCCAAATATACCCACCCTGAAACCACAGCTACAGAGACATACAGACGCTTCATACACAATTGCAGATATGTGAAGTTTCATGCACATGCATAGACACACAATGCAGACACAGACATCTGTGCAAACACACATGTAGAGCATACAGACTGTCTCAGTAACTTTCTTGTCACTGAGACAAAACACCTGACGGGAAGCAGCTTATGGAAGGAAAGGGTTTATTTCAAGCTTATAGTTTTGAGGGGATGTTGCATCATGGTGAGGCATGTATGGCCAGAGCAGAAAGCTAGGCATCATATCTTCTCAGCAAGGAGGAAGGCGAGTGAGCTCAGTGCAGCAAGTGGGGCTCAGCTGTAACACCCAGAGGTCTGCCCCTAGTGACATTTCCTTCCACAAGGATCCACTTTCCAAAGGCTTCATAACCTTCCCAAACATTGCCATTGACTGGGAATTAGGCATTCAAACACACAACGATATGAGGGCCATTTTGTATCCAAGCTACAGCACACAGTATACACCACACACACACACACACACACACACACACACACACACACACACACACACACACGCAATGCTGAAGCACCACGTCCCTGTTCCAACCTGGTTTGGTGGGCGTGGCTATCTGAAAATAGGCTAAGAAAGCTAAATTCTGCTGATATAATCAGGTTGGGAAGAATCAACCAGGTTTGTATTTACACAGAAACCACAGGTCCGATGCACCCAGGAGACTGTAAAACAAAACCATGTGTGTTTTAATCTTATGCATATTGACTCTGCCAAGAAAACTGACTCTGCGGAGTAGCGAGGTCCAGGTAAGCAGTACCTGAGCTCCCAAGAGCAGGGCAGTATTGACTTATGCTAACAGTGCACTGCAAAACCCTTCCAAAGAAGTCCCTGGACACCCAGGAGAGGGAAAGATAAAGAAGGCCTGGGGCTGAGGACAGGCAGCAAGTGAGGCACTGTGATCTTCCCAGACATCCCTCCTCCCCTTTGTCCCACCAACACTGGCCTTCCTGGTACTTAGGGCTGTCTTGGCAGGTAACAGGATAGCAGTGAGGTAGATGGCTGGGTCAGTGCTTCAATCTCTGCCCAACTAGGCTGAAAACTTCAGGAGAAACATCTGTCCCTCACTACCATGATGGCTTGGGCTTCTAGAAGTTTCTAGAGTGAGTAGAGTCCCTGGGATGCTTCTGTTCCACAGACAAGCTGTGCTAAAAGTTCTGGTGCATGACTTGTGACGCTACAACCTACAGATTCAGTTCTTTGCCCTGGGGATGGGAACCATTTTTTTCCTTTGACAGATTTTGGGAAGTATAATTGCCATGTCATAAACTGCACATGCGTTTTGTTTCTATTATTTCCATTGCTATGCTCTAAAGGCCTAGCCCAAAGTATATGTTAGGTAAATTTTTAAAAATAGACGTGAATCAATAAATGGATAATAGAGAAGCTAGTGGAAATAACTATTGTCCAAGGAAGTCAGCAGTGAACTTTTTGGGTGGAAAATCTCCTACTGTTCTCTTCTGACAGAGCTTAGACAGTCCTTTCCGTCTGAGCCTCGTCCCCGCCATCCTGATTCCCTCTCTGCCAGTGCCTGGCTCATCGGAACCTCTTCCCTTGGATGATCTCATGGTGAGCAATCTACAAAAGTATGTATAAATATGTCAAAGCTGGGACAGCAACCATCCAAAAGAAGACCATGGGGATGCTGTACTATCAAGAGAGGTAAAGGTAGAAATCTTCAAGGTAGGCACTTGATGCTATCAGCATGAGGTCTCTTCACATCCGTCATTCTTCTGTGCTTGCTACCCTACCCCTCTATCCCAGGGCTTCAGCCAAATTCTCATGTACTCACCCTACCCATTTCACTCTTCCCACAAATGTCTTTTCTCATCCATAGTCAATATATATAATATATAATATGATACAATAATATGTATTTATAACCCAGAATTTATACTAAAGACAAGGAAGACTTCTCTTCCAACCTGGGAGCAATTAAAAGAATCAAATTTGCCTTCCATTTTGAAACAAGCAAAAGCCAAACAAAAATAAAGAACATGTATAAACCAGGCATTGGGGATCTTTTAATATGGGATAATGGTCCTCAAGAGAGGGGCACAAACAAGGTGAGTCATGCCACTGTCTACCTGCCTCCTGCCTTGGCAACTGCCCAACTGAAGGATGAGATAGGCAGAAAGGAGACAAACAGCAGGAACCCACAGTCACCCTAACTTAAGAAGACAAAGCATGGGGTCCTTGAGAGGCCAGGGTATGTCATAGCTTACTTAGATGATGACCAGTAATTGCCTCTTCCAGTATTCACACCCATGTGATCTGTGTTGCTCACAGATTACTCATGGTGATAAGAGTCCGTTCATAAGGAGAATATACAAACATGTTTATACATTAACAACAGAGCTCCAAACACAAGAATCAAAAAGCCAACATCTCACCTACCGGGACTCAGGGAACTAAGTGGAAGAGGGGGCAGAAAGGCTGTAAGAATCATGGTGGGGAGACTATCCAGAGATATTGGCCCCCTAGGCAACAACACACAAGTGTGTGTGGGGGGGACCTGGCTGCCTCTTGTGCTATCCATAACCTCCTACCCCATGGAACCATCCAGTATGCCCACTGAGGAGGATACCCAGGGGGTGGGGGACAGGGAGGAAGGAATTGGGGATACCAAAGTAATATTGCTAATACAATGTATCTAATTTTGGACAATAAAATAATGATTAAAATAGCCAACAGAATGGCAAGAAAAAATAGGAAATCTATGATTCCAGTTAGAGACTGGTACAATGAGCTGAATGAATTATAGGCTCAAATAAGAACCATGATACTCCAGCCATAAGTTCAGGGGTCTGGAAATCAATATGAAAAATTTAAAAATATTTTTATTTTTTGTTTGCAAGCAGAGAGAAAAAGAGAGAGAAGAGAGACAGAGAGAATGGGTGTGCCAGGGCCTCCAGCTGCTGCAAATGAACTCCTGATGCATGCATCACTTTATGCATCTGGCTTTACATGGGTATTGGGGAATTGAACCCAGGTTCAATAGACTTTGCCGGCAAGTGCTTTAACTGCTGAATCATCTCTCTAGCCCTCAATATGAAATTTTAGCACACAAAAGAATGGGTAGTACAAGGTAGGGATCTGGAAGGAAAAGTCAACAGGCAGAGCATAAACATCTGTGCTCACTACCATGATGGCTTTCGGTTCTAGAAGTTTCTAGAGTGAGTAGAGTCCTCAGGATGCTTCTGTTCAACAGATAGGCTGGACTTCCCTGCTCAAAGTTCTGCTGCAGGACCTGTGGCCCTATGACCTACAGATTAAGTTCTTTTGCCAGGGGATCGGAACCATTTTTCCTTTAATAGATTTTGTGAGGTGTAATTGCCATGTAATAAACTGCACGTATTTAAAGTCTCAAATTTGATGCATTTTTATGTCTGTGAAACAATAACCACAATCTACATAATGAATAGCTCTATCATCTCTGAAAGTTTCTTCATTCTCTTTTATAATCCTTCCTCCCATTCATCCTGACTTCACTGCCGACTTCATGTGTTATAGACCCAAAATGGAAAAAAAAATCCAAGTGTCTATTAATAGGAGATTTGGTAAGCAAATCGTACTGTGCTCATATATCGGATATATTCAGCAATAAAATAAATAAATGATCAGAATACAAAACAACATGAATGAATATGAAAATAAATGATACTGAGATAAAGAAGCAAGGCAATGGGTTGGGGAGAAGGCTAAGAATTAGGACGTGGTGGATGAGGCCTCTGGAGTTCAACTCCCAGAACCCATGTTAGAAAAAAGAGTGGAGTGTGACCATAGGTATTTGTAGTCCTGGTAGTCTGAAGGGTGACAGAGAAGAGCAGTAGTAGGACTTGCTGACCAAAACCACAGTAGCTCAGTTTGAGGGGATGACCCCATCTTAAAGAGTACGTAGCTTGTACAGATGAGTGGTAGAGAAGGGCCTCCCTGTGCACATGCATGACACTCGTGAATCTATGCACATACATGTGCACACAGAACACACCATGTATCATACACCACACCACAGTACTCCTTATTCACACACACACACACACACACACACACACATCTACACACAGGGTCAAAGAAAAAGAGAAGCCATACAAATAAGAAATATCTACAGAGTGTAAGGTTTTGGAAGGATGGTTTTTAAAATCTATTTTTCTTTCTTTTATAATAATTTATTTGTCTGTCTGCATATGTGTCTATATGGGTGTGCCAGGATCCTTCACTGTCGTAAATACCATCAGATGCCTTCATCACTCTGCATCCAGCTTTATGTGAGTGGCTTGGGAATTGAACCTGGGTTATTAGGCTTTGCAAGCAAATACCCTTAACTACTGAGCCATGTCCAGCTTTACACTGGTTCTTTACAATGGGGATCTAAACTTGGGTCCTCACACTTGCAAAGCAGTTGTTTTACCCACTGAGGCTTTTTCCTAGCCCCAGAATGAAAACTTTTATCTCCTTAATATAAAAACCGAGGAGTGATTGGACCATAGAGTTAGTGTAACTTTCAACACTTAACTTTTTAAGCTGTTTCCTAATGACATCTCCATCAGCAGTAGCTGAGTGTTCTGGTTAATCCACCATTTTGTCCACATAGGGTAGGGCCAGTGAGCAGGTAGGGATATCCCGGTTTGGTGTGAATTGGCAATTTGTTAACAACTCATAATGCTGAACATGTTTTGATAAGTTTATTTGCCATCTATGTATCTTCTTTGTGAAATGTTTCTCAACTCTATTGACTATGTTTTCCCCTTTGGATGACTGAATCATAAAACAGGGTAAAGGGAAGATGAGCAATACAGAGAGAAATATTTATTAATAGTCAGAGGATGTCTCTGGTAAGTGACATTTAAAAGGAGACCTGAAAAAAAATGAATGAGCAAGCCATACGTGTATCTATAAACAAGAAGACCTTTCTAGAAGGGGCTCAAGATATGCAAAGGCCCTGAGGCCTCAAACAGCTTGGTTTGCCTGAGAAATAGCAAAGAGTCCAGTGGGACTGGATCAAAGAAAAGACTAAAGGGGGGATATGGGGTCCACTCAGAGGAGAAAGTCTACTTCCCAGTACATTTAATGCGACACCAAGCGATAAAGAACCAATGGCACCTTGAACATTTAATATATCAGATGTAGTTTCACCACCTTCTTCCTTGCTTAGCCCCCGCCTGAAGTCTAGGTGGAAGCAACTCTATCATTCTAGAGGTTTGATCCCCTGATCCTAAACTTTCCAGCTTCCCAGGGGGCATGTACAGATTTCCTCCATCCAGGCCCAGCTGGAAGGGCAGGGGCTTGGAGCAAGCATCCCATCCATCCAGGGAAGAGCATTTAACTAAGAATTATTTAAACTGCTTACCGGACTTCATTTACTATTATGATAGCACATAAAAGTTTAAGGCTTTCGCCAAAAAAAAAAAAATCTATGATCCAGCTCCATACAAGTTCTAATAAATCTGCAAAGAGAGAATTTATCATCTCTCAATAAATGTGTCTTTTCTGCACTCTCTTCTGAAAACTTGAAAATCCTAGATATAAATCTCAGCCTGAGGCTTCATTTTTCTCTCCTCAGGGAGGAAGTCATTCCAGACTTGAGCATAGAGGCCTCTTGGTTTTCCATTTATTCACCTGTTTCTCCACCGTTTCTCCTAAGCCCTTTACCCCATTCCAATAGCTTTCTTTTCTGTTATAGGATGTTCCAGAATGTTCCTGAGGGATTCCAGAAGCACAGGGAAGCTCAGTTTCCTTATCTGGGCAATGAAGAGTTTGTATCATGTGACCCATTCTTATTCTAGTGACACTTGGAAGTGTCCAGCTTGGAGCCAATACTATTGTCTGAGAAATTTTGTGGATTTGGGGCTAAGGGACTAAGAGGTAAAGTCACAATAATGACTTGAGGAAGGGGATTAACCATGGACACTCAAGATCCACCAAGCCCCGAGGTCTAGGTGGTGTTGTGGAATGCTTTGCTTTGGGCATGGCATACCTATTGCCCTCTTGAACTCTCTGTAATTATGATGACTCAAAGGAGACCTGCACAAGATAAAGCCCATCAATTCTTGGGTGGAGGGGGAGAGGCCCATGAGACTCAAGCCCTCCCTAAGGATCTGTAAGAGGTAAATGGTTGCTGGGGAGGTACCTGTTCTTCAGTGATGTAGCATTGCAGAGTTGCCCTATAGGAAACGTGCACCCATCATCCTGTAACTAACCCTAATTAAAATCACCAGTTCACCAAGCTAGACTTGGGTGGAATCGCTTCTTTGGTATGTCATTGCCCAAAGTGGAGTTAATAGATGTTTGCTATATCCCCAGGAAAAGTAAAACTGTAGATCTGAGGACATAATACAGCATGGAAGAACCGGAAAACTTCCCAATCGTGAAAAAAAAAGGCAGATACAAAATGCTACAGTGTGTGATTCTACTGATAAGAAATGTCCTCAACTGCCATGTCCACATAGCCAGAGAGTAGATTAGTGGTTTTCAGGGGATAGGGAAGAGAAGAAACTGGGAATGCTTGCTAATGAGTTCAGGGTTTCTCTGGGAGGTGTGGAAATGCTTTGGAATGAGATAGTGGTAGTGATTGCAAAGCTAAATGAATATACTAAAAACCACTAGATTGAACACTTTAAAATGATGAATCTCATGGTATGGGGTGTATCTCACAATTAGAAAACTGCAGATGTCAGCAAGCTGGGGACAAGTGGACTGAGGACCTGCATTCCTGTGGACCAGAGAGCTCTTCCAGCTTAGGCAAAGGTGGAAGGGTCTAAGCTTCCAGACATGCTTCTCTGACCCAAGAAACCTCTCCTCTCTAAGCAAGGCTGCTACCTACAGAGTGTTGAGAGTCCCATCAGGGTCCTTGGGCCTCACACTGGGGGTCCAGCCCAAATCCTAAAGACAGCACATCTCAAGGTGATACCAGAACCTGGCCATGTCAGAACTAACTGGGGACCTTGTTAAAAAAAAAAAAAGTTGATTCCCTAGCCCTATGCCATTCTTACTGTATTGGATTTTTTATTTTTAACAAGCTCTCTGGGTGATTCTTCCACAGGCGAAAGTTTGGAAACCACATTTGAGCTGAGAGCTTTGCAAACTTGAAATCATCTGGAGTTCTTATTAAAATGTAGATGATTCAGCCTCCGTGAGTCTGGGATGGGCCTGAGAGTCTGCATTTATGATCAGCTCCCAGACCCTGTTTCTACTGCTATAATTCTGCATTGGGAAGCAAGAATTAAACTTGTCTGCATAGGAAAATGAAAGAAGAGAAGCTCAAAGAGTAGCTGACCTACATATATGTCACTGTCAGCAATTCTGAACTGGACAGAGTGGGGTCGAGGGTGGTCTAGGCAGGAGGGTTTGGGAAAACTTTCCTGGGTGATTCTTCTCAAAGGTGGCTATGGGATAGAGAGAGAAGAAAGCCTTGTGTGGTGGCCAAGTACAGTAAGGAATAGAATCCCTGGGAAGCCCATTTCTATGGATAGGAATGAAGCAGAGAAGGTAGGGCTTGTTCCCAGTCACAGGCTCTATGGACTACCCCAGTTGCCTGGGGATCCTTCCTCAAGCGTGAATGCAGCAGGAAATTTTCTAACTTCAAGACAAAAGGGCAGAGAGCTCCTGACATGTTCCTCCCTAGGTCTTCCTCTCTCAGCAAATGGAGTCCAGCAATCTATCTGACTTAAGGAGCCACATGGACAGAACCAAAGACTGTGCACCTCTCCCCTTACCTAGGTCATCCCATTTACTGGAACCACCTTAAATCCAGGAAGGTCTTTAAGGAGACTGTGGGGAAGGCATTTCTGGATGCCTCTGGATGGGAAGGCTGCTTTGCCTCATAGAAGGCTGGGCTCAGTGCAAAGCCATTACTGCTTCTGAGCAGGACCAGAAAAAGTTAACCTTAACAAGCCCTGACTGAAATCTGTCTTGGGACATCATGATACCATGGTTGAATATTCCACTCTTTAATGAGCAGACTCAGATTACTAGAGGTCTGACTCCTTCTAATTCACAACACAACATCTCTCACAGGTAGCCAGTCTCAAAAACAAACAATTCACACTGTAAAACTTATTTCTCAGCAAAAATTATGAGCTGTCTACCTACTGTGCCTGATATTAATCCCACACAGGTGCCCCACCCAATAAGAATTAACAACTGTCCTTGAACTATTAGAAAAAGAGCTTTCTCAGGGGTGAGGATAAAGTGCCAAAATATTAACACCTGAGACATCAGCGCACAATGTCATCTGAGCTTATCATACCACGGTGGCATGTCGGGGACCATGGCTGGATTAAAGAAGATCGGGAAAAGGACCTTTATCACACCCAAGCTTCCAATGAGATACTCAGCTTTGGAGGAAAGGCATGCCCACCAGAGAGGAAGAAGGATGCAGAGAGCAAGAAACCTAAGAACTGTTCACCCCAGGAAGTCAGAGACAGATGTCAGAAGCAACATGCAGTCAAGCTGGGCAAATTTGTGCCTGAGCCACGTGGAGCAGAAACACAGGCCATATTTCAGAGGGAAATAAAAATGTGTCTGTAATTAATGATCCTCTAGGAACACATGGCCCTTATTAATGTAGCAATTTGGAGAAACATAATTCACTAGACATCAGGCTGGAAATGCCAAAATGGTTTTGCAGCTGGAGTAGATTCGGCAGAGCGAGAGATGGAAAGGGAGAGGCACCAATGATGGGCTCCCAAGGGTCACAAGGACAGGGCCCTGGGAGGGACAGGAGCTGAGTTGAGGAAGTCACACTGAGGAGCTGGGACGCTGAGGGGGCACCTGCCTTCTTGCCATCCCCAAACAACCTAAGTAGTACTATTCCACTCTTGCATGTACAACTTGCCACTGTCGCATTCATTCATGACTCCCTGATGACATTTTCCATGGTGTGATGAAACCAGAACGCTCTGACCAGAGCCAAGGAGCTGGTGGTACTCCTTGGAAGTCTAGTAGAGAGATGCTATGCTCAGACTGTCTGGGCTCACATTCCGGCTTCTATCCTTTGTCAGGTGATCTTGGCCAAGTTGTCTGATGTCTCTAAGCATCAGTTGGCTTATCTTTAAAAAAAGAAATAAAAATGAAGGCTGAGGAGATGGCTCAACAGGTAAGAGCACTAGCTGCACAAGCATGAGAACCTGAGTTCAATCCCCAGCGCTCACAGAAAGTTCCAGGCTTTCAGTAGCTGTTACTGCCTCATTTCTGGAAAAGTACACACCCAACCAGAAGCTGCGTATGGAGAAAAGGGCTTGTTTTTGCTTATAATTTTCAGGGCGAATTTATCAGGGCAGGGAAGGCACGGCAAAGGATGTCACAGCTTGTCACAGCAGCAGAAAGAAAATCGTCTGAGTGATTGTTGTAGTTAGCCACAGGCCACTGGGATGAATCTTCAAACCAGGCACAATTTGGGGGAGGAAAGTATTTATTGAAACTACAGATTGAGGGGAAGTTCCCTAACAATGAAAAAGGCTGGCCCCTTTCACAGGTCCAAGCAGAGAGAGAAACCCATCACCAACACCACACACACAGAATAGGAAACAGGCAGGAGGGCCAAAGAGAATTTCTTCTCCTTTATATAGGCTTAGGGTGGGGTCTTACAACCCTTGCCAAGACTTAATGACTTCCTGAGTCTCTGGAATTTCCTGCCTGCACTGCCCACACAGGAAAGGATGTTTACTTCCAGCTTCTTTGAGCTTCTTTACATCCTGCCCCTTGCTGAGAGGCTGCCTTCCTTTAAACATCCTCAGAGACCCACCCAAGATAATTAAAAAGATCAAGTTGATAACAAAACCTAACCATCCTAGTGATCTAGCTCTAATACCCAGTGAACCAGACTAATAATCCTCAATAATCCTAATAATCACCCCCTGTGACACACGTCCTACAGCAAGGCTCCACCAGCTGGGGACTAAGTAAGATATTAGTCACAAGCACTTGAGGACTTGGGGGACATTCTACATTCAAACCTCACACATAGCCACACTTGCTGGGAACCTCAGCACTGAGGGATGGGTGGGCTGGAGACAGAACAATCAGTGGGTTTTCCTGGTCAGATAGTCCAATCAGAAAAATGATAAATTCAGGTTCAGTGATAGGTTCTGTCTCACAGCAATAGGACAAAGGAGTGAAAAAGGAGGCCAGCTAATAGCCTCAATTATCCACACTGGGGCACGCACATCTACACACATGTGCACACACCACGCACACAGAGACACACACTACACATACTGCGCAAGTGCCAGAAAAATTAAGTAAAAATGAAAATTGTACCTTTTTCTAGAATTCAATAAATTGCTTTAGCACAGTACCTGGTGCATCATATCTGTTAAATAAATAGCAACTTTTATTATTATTTTCAGGTCCCTCCTATGAATCCTCAGGAATCAAGGGTTGCAATGAGAATTTCTATCAAGCTGTCTTCCCTGGAAGCTGGTCTGGTCTAGTGATACAAGAGAAGAGCAAAGCAGAAAAGACACATGGCTGGGGGTGGACACACGTGCCTGCATGTCCATAGATGTCCTCAGACTGTGCCTCCACCATGTTCCTTACCCAGCTTGGAAAAAGCCCTGAGTCAGACGTCACATCTCAACTCCGACCTTCCCTAAATTCCAACAAGGACTCCTCCTGGTCCCATATGGAACCAAGTGAGGCTTTCTACACATGAATTTTAATTTCTTTCTCCTGGATTTTGACATGTTCTTACTCCCTCCCTACCTTTGTCCTATTAATAAGCTCAAATAAACAAACATAGATTAGATTTTATTATGGGGAGTCAAGCCTATAACATTTGCCTTTATTTTCCATTATTGCTTTAAATACCTTCCATCAATTCTAGTATATTGTGCTTTTTATTTCATCAGTTCAAAATATTTCCTAATTTTCCTTGTGGATTTTTCTTTGATTAGGGGGTTATTTCTTTTGATTTCAAAATATTTACTGACCGATCAAATTTCTTCTGTTTTTTATTTTTAATTCAATTTTATTATAGACAGATACTTAGATAATTTCACTGTTTTTAATCTACTGAAATTCAATTTAAAGCCCAGCCTATGGAATTTTCTAGAAAATGGTCCATGTTGCTTTTAAAAAGAATGTGTATTCTTATCTTTTGGTTTCAATTTGTCCAAAAATATCAGTTAAATCACATTGGTTTTCAAGGTTGTTCCAATCTTCTGTATTTTTGGTGATTTCCCATCTCATTTTGTTTTCTGTTGTTTCAACAAAATACCTGAAGCTAGATACTCCTTGAAGAAAAGAGGGTTATTGAGCTCACCATTCTGGAAGTTCAATACCATGGCAGGCACCACCAGCTCCTTGGCTCTGGTCAAAGCCTTCTGGTGACATCACACCATGGGAAATGTCATCAGCAAGTCATGAATGAATGTGACAGTGGCAAGTCATACATGCAGGGGAGGAAGACAGGACATGTGCAAGGCTTTCCACCTGGCTATTTCTTCAAATAGTATGTTTGTGATGTTAAAATCCCCAACTGTAATTGAGGTGTCTGCTTCTCTCAATTCTTTCTGCATTAGATTCATATATATGTATGTATATATGTATATATATATGCTTTTTAGAAAGTGCATATACATTCTAACTGCTGTCTGTGTGATACATTACCACTTCCATTATTCTGAAATGTCTCTTTTAGTTAGCATTTGAATACTATATCTGTTTCCATTCTGTTATTCTCAAACCACGTGTGTTTTTGAATATGAAATATGGCTCTCGTGCATCTAGTTGCATCTTGCTTTTAAAAAATCTAATCTAGCAAATTTTGCATATTTATTTGCTGAACAGTGTGTCTACGTTTAACATAATTATTATGTTTGAATTCATATCTGCCATCTTGCTTTATATTTTCTGTTGATTCCAAGTGTTTGTTTCTCCCTGTATTTCTCCAGTATGTCTTTCATTTTAAGCAATCTTGCTTTAATTCTTCTATTGCGTTTAATCTCTTTGCTTTCTTAAAATAATTTTATTTATTTATTTGAAAGGGGAGCATTGGAGACAGACAGAGAGAGGGGGTAGAAAGGGAGAGAGAGAGAGAGAGAGAGAGAGATCATGCCAGAGCCTCTTGCCATTGCAAACAAACTCCAGATGAATGTACCACATTGTGCATCTGGCTTTACCTGGGTAGTGGGGAATCAAACCTGGATCATCAGTCTTCTCAATCAAGGACCTTTAACTGCTGAGCCATCTCCGCAGCCCTAATCTCTTTAATTCTTCTTTTGAACTAATAATATATTCTTTAGTTATTTCCTTGCTCTATAGATTACAAAATACATCCTAAACAATCTCAACATACTTTGGGTTAATACTGGCTTATAGTAAAATATCATAATTATAATGTTATATGTTTAGTTTTATAATGTATATTTTAATGTATATTAAGATATTCCAGGAGAAGAATGCATACATAAAATCTACATTATTAAACTAAGCATATAATATGATAATTATTGCTTCATAAAATCTCCTGACTATCAAGAAAATGACTAGAATGAAACCAAGAGCAGTCTATTTGCATGCTCTTTAATGGTCATTTCTGTGTTTTCCATCTCTGGTGCTGCTTCCTTCTTCCTGTTAGTTTTAGCTATTGTCAGGGTTGTTGCTTACAGTCAAGTCTTTCTTATGATATAGATCTGCTCCTCTCAGTCTTTGTGTTCTTGAACTTTTATAGTTTGCATTTGGGTTAAAAGAGTGTTTCTTCCTGGAAGTAGATTTCATTTCCCAAGGCTTAGACTATGTCATTCCACTATCCCCTGGTTTCTCTTTTTTCTGTTTAGAAGTCAGCAGTTAATCGTACACTTGTTCCCTATTATATGGGTGTCATTTTACCCTGTGAGTTTTAAAGGTTGTCTCTTCATAGTTAGTTTTACACTGTTTGACTATAATGTGTTTAGATTCTGTAATGGGTTACCTCTTTGGACTTTACTCAGGGCTCATTGGCTTTTTTAGGTAAGTATATTTTTTTTACCAAAATTTGGGAATTTAGAGAGCACTGTTTCTCCAAAAAAAAAGTGTCTATCTCCCTCTTTTTTGGTGTATATTGGCATGTTTGGTGTTATCTCACAAGCTTCTGAGGCAAGATTATTTTTCTTCCATTTTTTTCTCTAATCCTTGCATTCGATGATGTATCTGGATCCATCTTCAACCCCACTAACACTTTCTTCTGCCAACTCAAATCTGCTATTGAGCTCAAGCAATAAGGTGTTCACTTCAATTATTACATTTTTCAATTCCATGGTTTCCATTTGTTCTTTCATAAAAGTCTTCTTTTTTTTTCAACTGAAATCCCTTATTTGCTGAACCAGAATCATTGTCTTTTTGATTTGTGAAATATTTATGATCATTACATTGTAGTAATTACCAGGTAAATGCTTATGAGACCCCACTTAGAATTTATTCCTATTGGCTGATTGTTTCCCTGAGTGTGTGACATACTTTCTGCTAAGTAAACCTGCTGATCTCTGACACCCATTCTAAGGTGTTATAGCTTTCCTGACTCTGGTACATATCCTTACCTGACTCAGTTCTGTATATGAATTGAGGAATGAGTTGATCAAAAAGGGAAGAGGGTAATTGGGAGATAGCACAATAGGTCAAGTGCTTGCTTTAAGCATGAGGACCTGAGTTCTATCTCTATAACCCTTTTTTATATATATAAAAAAAACAAGTTGTGGATATGTATGCTCTAATCTTAGTACTGGGAAGCAAAGTCAGGTGAACCCCTGAAGCCAGACTAGCCAAATTGGCAAACTTATCACCAATAGGAGACCATGTCTCAAAAAAAATGGCAAACCTCATTCCTGAGAAAGGGCACCCATGGTTGTCCTCTGGCCTGTATACACACATGTGCATATGTACACACACACACACACACACACACACACACACGTACATCAAAAGGAAGAGGCTAAAAATGACAGGAAAGTCAGAAGAGGAGGAGGAGAAAGCCTTACTCCTTGAGCCTCAGTTTCCCATGGATGGAGCTAATGACCCCCTGTGTCACAAGTTGTCAGAAGTTTCAAATATGGTGGTAACACAGATGCATAATCACAGTTTATAAGTTCACAAACACTATGAAAATAAGAGGCAATATAATAATATTACATTAAGTTTTTATTTTCTATTATGTTGGTAGCCAGTTAATTAGCTAATCTTAAATGTGGTGGCTGAGAAAAACCAGGAATAAGAAAATGTACAAGAATAATGGGACTAGTGAATCTATGTCCTTGGCAAACAGAAAAAGACTGAAATGGAATGAACGAAGGAAACTAAGAAAAAGAAGATGAAGAAAGGGGAGAGCCCCCAAGCCTCTTCCCTTGACCTCACCCTATACATATCTCTAAAGTCATTATTAGTGTTCTTAACCTTGTACTAAAAGTTTTAAAGATCCCCAGGAGGCCCTGTAATCAATTTATTCTAGCTCTGCAAATAAGACTCCCTAGAGAGCCCAGGGCCACAGTAGTTGGCTAAAATGGGAAAACCATTGACCTTCTTCAAAAGGTAATGAGAAAGGTGAGGTCATGTCCAGAAAAATGAATATACTTAGTGCATTTTTCCCTTTCCTTTTCTGTTCTTGTTCCCTTACTGAAAGTCTGCCCTACTGGGTACTTGGTTTTACCTTGTGCTTGCTAGACTCCAGAGCTGCAGGGAGCAGCAGACCTAACCGGAGTTCCAAAGAAATCTAAGATGAAAACAGAAAAGCTGCTCTCACCACCCATTAGAATGCTGTGGGCAGGCAGGGGTGCCAAGCGAAAGTACTTCATGTGAATCAGGGTAGATGCTTTTAGCTTGATATCTTGTCTCGGGAATGGCTTCTGGCCACTATTAGCTCGTTTTAACTTTTGGAGAGTATTTTCACATTCATTATCTCACTGTTTGATCATGGATAACGTTCCCAGAGATCCTCAGGTCTTCTCCTCTAATTTCACTTTGAATATTTGAGTTTTATCTTCATAATCTAAAATGACTAAGAAAAGTGGGTTTCATGCAATCTAACTACTTATAAACGAATGCCACATAGCTTTGATACCCAAGCTTAAATTTGTGCTAATAATCACAAATCAGAAATATTATGCTAGTTGTTTTGAACTAATGAGAAGAGAATAAATTATGCTTAGTTCCCAGAGGCCAAACACTGCCACTCAAGACATGCGGGACGAAAGCAGCAGCAAAGAATAGCTATTTCCTTTCATTTTTTTTTAAATTTTCAATTCTGACCCCTTTAGTTATTTTATCTAAATTTTACTGGTTTATGACTTTATTTTTATTTAATTTACGAATTTTATTTTATAGAATGATACAAGCATGCTGTGGTAGTTTGAATAATGTCCCCCAATAGATTCAAAAGTTTATTATAATTGTAAATTGTCTCCAGCCAGTTTTGGCTGGAGGAGGTGTGTCACCTTGGCCAGATCCTAGGGTTCATCCCTAAGGTGTTTCTGGAGTGGGTCTGGAATTCTAGCTTTACATATGCAAAAAACAGTCTGAGCTCAAGCCTGAAGTTCCTCTTGTTTGCTAGTTGGGAGTGTGCTTGCTTGAGGTGCTGGTGGTAGGCTTCTGTCTCTGTCTCTGCTTGGATCTGTGAAAGGGGGCCAGCCTTTTTCCTTAACTTCCCCTGGGTCTGATACTTAATAAATACTTTCCTCCCCAAAATTGTGCCTGGTTTGGAGATTCATCCCAGCGACATGTGACTGACTACGACACATGCCTAATTTATGTTCATAAATGTGTTATGACATAATAAAATACTTTAAGTAAATAATATAGAAGAGAGACAGAGAGTATTTAGTCATTCTAGAAGGATTGTATACATGACTACATGGGGAAAATGTGCTCTTCTACCTTATCACTACAATCAAAAAAAATGGAAAAGAATAATTACTTCTGTTGACTTAAGCCAGTGTCCAGACAGATCACATGACAAGTCAAAGATGACATGACAAGAGCCAGTACCTGGACATCCAGCCCAACCCACCCACCCTTCCATATCATGTAAGCTTTTCTCTGGGAGAAAAATCAAAGAGTTATAGAAGCTGAGCATGAGACACTTAGGGGACAACTTGCCCTGTACCCACCTAATATAGGAATGTAACCTATGACAGTGGACCCAATAGTATGTCAGCTTTAACAGAGCAATAGAGATTATACCCTAGCCAAGCCCATCAGAAAGACTTGTCCACGGGGTGATGTGGTATACCAATAAGTGGCAGGAATTGAAAACCAAGGTACAGCATTTGAGTGACGATTCTGCATGGCATAAATATATACAGGTGACGTTCATTTGTTGTTATTGTTGACCCCTTACAGTACCTTCATTACAGTTAATTGGCTTCTTTACCTCTCTAGCCAGTTCTTCCTCCCTATTCTCCTTTATAAATTATGACTCCAAGTCCACATCCTCATCTCCAGAGCTAGTAAATATTACTTTACATAGGAAAAGGAATTGTGCAGAGAAGATTAAGGATCATAAATGGGGTGGTTATTCTGGATGATTCTGGTGTGCCCCACTTAATCACCTTTAGAAGAAGGTAGAAGGAAGGGTCTAAACTAGAGAAGCCATAGTAATGTGATTGTTGGTTTTGAATGTAAAGACATCCATAGCCTAGGGACTGTTAAACAGCCTCTAGAAGCTGGGAAAAATCAAGGGCTTATCCCCCTGGAGCCCTCAGAAGGAAACACCTTGATTTTACTAAGACTTATGACTTCTGGAATTATACCACTGATTTTTGTTGTCTGAAACCACTAATTTCGTGGTTATTCATGAGCAATGGAATGTGGCTGACTTTCAGCATGGTCTAATTGTCCTCCTGCCTCATCTGATTTTGTCCTCATAGGTGTTTCTCCTTAAGCAATCCCTTCATATCTGATCTTTCCCTGTCATCCTTCTAGGAGGATCCAAACTAATACCAGTGAGCTTTGGCACAGGAAACATATTCACTGGAACTATAATTTTAAGTGGTAAGTGGTACAAAAATAGGTTTGATCCATAAAGGGGAGAGGTAGCTACTTGCTGAAGATTCTATTGGTACTTAATGGAAGAAAGAGCTCACAATTGCAGGTGGGAAATGTTCCAGTGTGTCAGGGGAGGGACACCTTTGCAGCCACGATGATTCCAGCACTAGAAAATATGGGTTGTCACCTACGAGGAAAGTAGAATTACCTAGGTATTACTGAGTTATAGCACTTTCTATGCGAAGGGGCCATAAGAAAGCAATTCATGGCTAAGTTGGCACACTAACCCAGATACACTTACAATGTCAATTGCTAAGAATGTAAGCCTACCAAGATGTCCCATTATTCTATAACATTGCTTGCTCATACAGGATAGAGCAAGGTCATAGCAATGGAATTTGGGGTGTCTGAAGCATGGAATAAGGCATTTGGATGAGTGGTCCTGGCTTGTTAGCTCTGTAGGCTCCACTGATCACTCAGAGCTCACAGTAAGGGCCCCTGGGTCTCAGGAAAGGACTAGCATTTTTGATGGAAGATGTATAGGGCACTCTCTTCTACAAGGCAAGGGAGTAACCACAACCTCCTCTCCTGGCTGTGGACTAATAACCAGGATTAATTTGGCTATAGACAAATAAGGGAGGAAAAAGACCCAAAGCAAAGATGTTTAAGATCTAGCAAGCATCAGCTTGACAATCAGAACTAGGACTGAATTTTAAAGGTGCATGGTTAAGGGGACCATAATATTACATGAGTAAGCAAGAATTAACTAATTTGTAAATTCTTTCAGTTGGGAGCCCCTAACATGGACCTGCAGGATTAAAACAAGCTTTCTGCTGAACTAAGGGGTGATAGAAGGTCCTAGAAGCCCAGGAAAATGGAGAGCCAGCACTAGTCACATGCAAATGCCTGGGTTATTCTGGAAGAAAGTAAAAGAATGTTGAGGCCGAGGAAAGTGGACCTACTGTTAGAAGATGTGGTGAAACAAACAGAGAACTGTAGTTCATGGAAAGAACCAGAAGGCAGGCAAGGTACTTGTCCCATGGGGAGGTGCAGAGAGAGTTTACAGAGTAAGCTGTCTAAAAAGAGATAGCCAGCAAGAGGCTTATCATCAGCACCCCAAACAAGCAATAAAGGAGGAGAAGCTGAGGGTAGTCACCCTGGAAACCAGCAATCCCTGGCTCAGTTCCACAACCTGTGTCTATATTCAGGTCCAAAACCCACTGACTGAGAAGGAAGGACCTGGTCGTGCTATAGAAAGTTTGTACTATGAAGATGGATGGGATTTTTCCAAAGAGTGTATAGCCAGTTACAGTTAGGTATGAAGCCATTTATCTAGGTGACGTAATACACTGGGGTATTAGATGAGGTCTGAGTTTGATATTGATATTCAAAGATGCAAAACATTAACCTGAAATGCTCCCCCATTAGAACTGGATTTAAAGTAATCAGATCATAAAGGGATCCATAGTGGAAGTATGACCGAGGAGAGTTCTCTGAGTCCATACCTCTGCCCAGTAATCCTCGTCTCTGCTCCCAAGTATGTAATTGCAATCAATCCCCCTAGCATTTTGAGCACCATCCAATCTGGTCCTTCTTAGGAAAGCAGATGCTCTCATATTGAGAGAAATCAAACAAGGACTTCTAAAACTGCCCCACCCTCACTCACAACAGAATATCAAAGACAGTATTGTATTCTGGATGTCAGAGGTTGATGCTGTTCCTAGAGACCTACAGGATGCAGGTATGGTGGCTTCTTTGTAACCCTCCCATCTACTGGCTAGTGTGGCATCTACAGACCAGGGTGGATCCTGGCCAAGGACTCCAAAGTAATACAGGCCTAGCCCCCTTGGGGCCTTCATCAGAGCTGCTGTGCCAGACACTGCTTTTGTTAGTGCTGATTAATACAGCATCAAGTGCATGGTATGTGGCCATTGATTTCACAGATGTGTTCTTTTCTACTCTGAGAGGGGAAAAAAGCCAGAAATTTGCACTGAAATGGGATGAGAGAGCAGAATCATTGATGAATTTGCCTCGCCTCGTTCTGACAATGAGACCCAGCATGGCCGGGTCTCACAGGCATGATGTATTCACAGCACTGATGAGGTCACGCTGATTGGACAAAACCAGTAAGAGCAACTCTGCTGAGCCTTAGTAAGATATAAGAAGAGCTCCAGAGGGTAGGGAATGAGCCTGATAAAGATTCAAGGATGCCCTTCTTCTGTAATTTTTTTAGGGTGTTCAGTACTCAGGGGTGTGCCATAATAGCACCTCCAAAGACAAATTAACTTGTGGCCCCAAAGTCTTGGGGTCTCCATCATGGCAGCTGCCCTGGGGAGGGCAAGATGACACAATGGTCCTGACTCCTAGGTTTGGGTCTTTCCTGTCTGGTTTCTAGTTCCCAGATGACCTTGGGATCAGAGTCCCAGTCTCTCCAGCAAGGTTTCTGTGGAAGGAGACTATTCCCAATGTGTGGACAGGTGAGTGGTGCCGCTGCTGGTAAGAGTGGATAAAGAAGCAACACAAAATAAGATGAGAAATATATACAGATAACTGGGTAGTGGCCAGCCTCCTAGTCTTTCTTATGAACTTTCTTCCCATGGTGTAACATAAGGATTTAACAAAATGCTAAACTGTATTATCAGCTGAAAGTGAGTGGGTTTCT
The DNA here is from genome assembly GCA_004024765.1 of Zapus hudsonius. Taxonomy (NCBI): domain Eukaryota; kingdom Metazoa; phylum Chordata; class Mammalia; order Rodentia; family Dipodidae; genus Zapus; species Zapus hudsonius. Next base: position 72,293 of record PVHP010002192.1, on the reverse strand, counting down.
CAGTTTCCTGTCTGAGCAGGAAGGTATGAGTAACATCTGCCTTAGGCTAGGAGAGGAGAGGGAAGCTGGGGATATGGCTTAGTGGATAAAGCCCATGGTGGGGGTAGAAGCTACCTGAACCACAAATAGATATGTGAGAGCCTTTGTTTTATGCTGACTTTAGCATCTCCTCCTATGAACTTCAGCCCATGGGGCTTCACTCAGTCCTTCAGCTCAAAACAGAATGAGTCTGGCCCTCTCCTGTGGTCACCTTTCATATATAAGGAGATAACATTGTCCCTGGCCACCAGCCTCAGTTTTCAGCTTCCTTTCTGCTCCCTCAAGTTCTTCCTTCCAGTGCCAAGTTGCTCACCTTTCTCTTTGCTCCCTTCACCAACATTCTTTTTTTAACATGTGTGTGTGGTTTGTATACATGTATGCTTGTTCATGTATGTGGGGAAGCACGCACGTGTGCATGTGCATACAGAAGAGGGGGAGGTGATGTTTGGTGTCCCCCTCAGTCATCTGTCCTTGATCCCAGAGCTCATTAATTCATCTGGACTAGCTAAGCAGTAAACTCTAGAGATGCTCCTGTCTCTGCCTCCCCAGTGCTGGGATTCCAGGCAGTTGTCATCTGCCACCACGCTTGGCATTTTTATGTGGGCACCGAGGATCTAAACTCACCTCACACTTGCTTGGCAAGCGTGTTAACCCCTGAGTCATCTCTCCAGGCCCTTATCAATGTTCTTTTGAAATCTGGCATGGGTAATGACTACTGACTGACAGATGGTCCTCTGGGTCTGTTCACTGTCAGAAGCTGAGAGATGCTCACCTTCATTGTAGTCAAGGTCTGCGTGGGTTTTCCTTAGCCACACCACACTCAGGAACACTATATTTGACTGTGTAACACACCTGAAACCCTCAAGTCTGGCCATATAACCTCTATGCTATACACAAGCATTGGGATTTTTGAGCATGAATGTTATCAACACTTGGAATCTGAGCAGTATCTGTCTACAATTGAGATTTCCCCAAATGCCTTTCTTTCTACCTTTGGAAGGCTCATCTCTTGGTCTTGAGAGATGGCTGTGGCAAATACCCAGGTCTTTCTAGACACCTGCAGTTTACTCATATATCAGGAGACTTTGTGCTTAATAAGTGTCCAGGCCCTTTGCCAACCTTTAAGAATTATTACCCTGCCTCACAATTCCCAGTGGTTGGGTAGCAATGAATGGGTGTATTTTGCAATCCTGACCGAGGAAATGTGGGAAAATATTTATTTACTTGAAGAGTCCTAAGAAGGTGTCTTCCAGGAGAGTGACTTAAAAAGGAAGGAGAACTGCAGAGATGGATCAGTGGACAATGCCTTTGATGTGCTCGCATGAGGACTGGTGTTCAGATTCCTCGCATCCAGGTAAATGACAAGTGGGTATGATGGCCTGCCGGTAATCCCAGCACTTGGGAGACAGAAACACCTGTTCCCAGGTTAAGCTGGTAGCTAGACTAGAAGAATGAGCAGGGCTCTGGGTTTCTGTGAGACACTCCTTAATCAATAAAGTGGGGAGCCATCAAAGAAGACACCCACGTGCATGTGCACTCACACATGTGTCATCAAATATCTTTGTACATACATACACACACAAATTAAAAGGAGAGGAGAGAAATGGGAAGGGATGGAGAGGAAGAGGGAGCGGAGGAGAAAGGAATGCTCTGCGAAGGTGACTGTTTCCACATTAGCCATGGATCATGTTAGCACCTTAGGGACCTCTTGTGACATAGTATGGGGGAAATCGACAATGTTGGGAGAACCGGTGTTGAGATGACAACCAGAGTTCTTGGTGACATCATTAAGTCATGAAATTAAACAACTTGAACCATCCTGCCTGGTGAAAATCAAATGCTGTAAAAATCCCCTGTTCTGTAAGAGGACCCCAGGTACTCCGAGTTTCCTATCATTTCCGGAGATGGCCTGGCCCTTCCTGAGACTCCATGAGCCACCCAGTAGCCACATTGTGAAGCCCTCTTGGCTATTAAATTTTCTGTCTTGGACTTTGTGGTTTAAAATTGGAATCTGACCAAAGTCCTGTTGGTGAAATAAAGAAGTGAGCTTGTCTAAGGAAAGGAAGGGACAGCCACTAACTTGTCACTTAGACCAAAAACAAATGGCCATTTATGCACACGGAGGTACATTAATTGCTGAAATTGAACTAATGAAAGAGACATAATTAGCTTCTGAGAGCAGAAGAAACCAAGTTGATCTCCTAATGAGGGCTGAATAGGCCTCTCATTAGCCACATGGCTGAGGACTAACATGAAGCCCTGAGCTCAGAGAAAACACTCAAGGAACCCAACAGGCTGGAAGGCAGATGGACACTCTGGATCCTGCAGGCAAGGCACTTTAACCGAAATGAATAGGGAAGCTGGGGCTGGAGAGATGGCTCAGGTTTAAGGCACCTGCCTGTGAAGTCTATGGACCCAAGCTCAATTTCCCAGTATCCATGTAACGCCAGATGCACAAGGTGGCACATGCATTTGGAATGTTTTCAGGAGCTGGAGGCCCTGTTGCACCCATTCTCTCTCTCATAAATAAATAATTTTAAAAGAATAAGGAAGCCACCGAGAGAGAAACAGCCTAGCAATAATCACAGGATATTTCCCTGCTGCCCCTTCTCCAGCTCATCAACTCACTTACCTCAGATCTCCTATGTCCTTCATGTGAAAAGGGAAACCTACTTGTTCCAGAGCCACTTCAAATATTGCCTCTCTGGGTGTTGGGTGTGGATGGGCCACCAGCCTCAAAACTGAGGTCATTTCTAGGCTCCATCCAGACTCACTGGATTGATGTCAGTGGGTTGTAAGTCCCTGTGACTTACCATCCAAGAAGCCATCCTAATGACATTAGCAAACCTGGAAACTCCTATCTAACTGGTGCTTTTACAGAAGTCCTTGGGAAAAGGGAAATGCTTCACCCAAATTAATAAATCTCTCATTTAAAATCTCAGGCACTATGGTTTAGAAGAGAGACATGAAATAGATAGTTATTCTACATAGATAATATCCACACTTGTCTAAATGGAACAACAGCCTTAAGAACCTCTCTATTCAGACCAAGTCAGGCAGACAATCATCTGTTCTACAAACTCAGTCTTGTTGGAAGGATTTATCTTTTCTTCCAGGTCCAGTTCTCCACTCAGGCCAAACACTGTGATTTCTTTATGTCTCCTTCTCCAGAGCCCAGCACAATGCCAGGGACACAGTGAAGTCCAATGTGCTCTTGAAACACCCATGTGCATTTCTATAGCACTCATTTGTGCTCAGCACTGAGCTAAACTCTTTATGCATATGTGGTGATTTGAATCAGACGTCCCCCATAATGCTTAATCTGAACAATTGATCCCCAGCTGGTGGCAATTTGGGAGGTGGAGCCTTGCTGGAGGAGGGGTGTTGTTGGGAGCAGGCTTAGTGGTGTTTTAGCCAGCTGGCCCTTGCAAGAGCTAGTCTCACTTCTTGCTTTTTTCCACCGGCTGTGGCAAGGACGTGATGTCCACCAAATCTTTCTTTGCGTCAAGCTTTCCCCTGCCACCATGAAGCTTCCCTTCAAGGTTGTAAACCAAAAATCTGCAGCTTTTAGTAGGGTGTTATGTCCCAGCAACATGGAAGTAATTGTAGCAATATATTAACTTGGCCTTTACAACCAGCCAACTGTTGTTTTCAGAAAAATCCTGAAGTTGGCACGGGGCTCCTGGGGACAGGCGGCAGCATGGCTGGGTGGGCTGGGCCGGGCAGAGTGCAGCTTCTTCTGGTCTCCCGCTGACTGCTGGGTCGCCAGGAGCTTGTGGTCGCCCGGCTGCAGCTGACGTTCTGCTGGCCAGGGTGGCTATTGCGGCAGCAGAGGACTGGACCGGGGCAGGGGGAGGAGCAGGCATGCTCCGAGTGGCTGCGTGCCAGTGGGCCGGAGAATCCCTGGGAGTGTTACAGTTCTGGGAGCATGGCTCCCTTAGGGAACACAGTTCCCCCAGGTGTTCAGCTCAGTGACAGGCAAAGATACCCTGGGGGAAATGCGATGGAAACATCTCCCGTTGATTGCAGGAACACCATTGGTTATATGGGGGAAATGAGGAGACAGGGGCAGAAATGGGCAAAGGAGATTGGCAGTGATCAGCGACCTGTGAATGCCTGCTTTGTATGTGGATGTGACCTTAGGCTCATATCAGATGGCGGGGGCAAGGAACTGTCACCTTCCTGACACAGTTAGGGTGAGAACCTGGATTCACGTGGCTTGCTTAGAGAGCCTGGAGTGTTAGGGTTAAGGATAGAGCTAGCGAAACACCTATCCAAACCTTGTTCTCCAACACCCTTTTAACCCTATGTCCTCTGTGACCCATTTAGCAATAGCAACAGCCATCAACAGGTAGAAGAAATGAAATTCAGAGAAGTGGCTAATTCAAAATCATACAGCTGATCCAGGATGGAGCTGGCTCAAGTCTACTCTCTCTGCATACTAATCTTCATGTGTGCTAACCCATGCTAGCTAGCTGCATGGCATGATGCAACCTTCATGCATGCTAGCCCACCTGACCTTTATACCACACTACATACTGGCATGGGGTCCCAGTGCTCATGCTCATAAGTAACCCTATTCCCTTAGGGATGACTCCCAAGCCCAAGAGTACTGACTTGGTCTTCTTTTATTGATGCCATGAAATGATTGAGACCATTAGCTTAAAGGAGGAAAGGTTCATTTTAGCTCATGGTTCTAGAGTTTTCAGTCCATGGAGGTTGGCTCCATTGAATGGGAGTCTCATTGTTCCAAACCAGAGGAGGGATCTTCACTTCATGGTGGCCAAGAAGTAAGATGGAGGGGGAGGATGGATGAGTTGATGATTCCAGTATCCTATTCAGGTATTCACCTCCAGTGACTTAACTTCATCTCATAAATCCCATCTCCCAAGGTTATGTCACCCCCCAATGCACCATAGACTGACAAGCAAGCCTTAAACACATGGGCCATTGGAGGAGACTCCACTTTCAAATCAACATCACAATCAAAATCAAAATCAACAGTGATGTGAAGGAGATGCCATGTTTTAGAGCACAGAAAAATGGTGCCATGTGTCAATACCATAGAGCACATAGGGGAAAAGTAGTCTATACAGTATTTAGTACTATTGTAATTTTGAGGCATCCAGTGGGTACAGGCAAAAGGGAACTCTGAATGGTTCTATTTTAAGTTATTGATTCAAGACATCTATTACCACCAGTAAGTGGTTGGAAGTTCAGTACAATGGCCATCATTCAACACAACTAAGAGAGGGTAGTGTGCAGCCCATACGATACACTGGTGCTCAGTAATGGTAAAAATTAGTGCTTTGGTCTCAGTGTCTGGGTGCTTGTATAGGACCACTCCTCATCTCCAGAGCCAGTCAGAAGTGGATTCACAGGAAGGTTGGAAAACAGGCTTTCATTTCCTCAAGAAAATAGCACGGAGCTGGTGTGGAGGTAGGGGGTCAGCTTGAACATGGATTCCATGAGCTCTCCAGGGTCTGGCTCCCAGAGGACATGCAACGTGCTCAGGTCCACTCATAGGAATGAGAAAAAGTTGTTGACTACCCTCTATATGCTAGCTAAGCTCACCTCACTGCAGGCACCATGCCTGAAGCAGACCTAGCACCCAAGAAGCCTGGGACCTACATGCACCCAAAAATTTCCATTTTCAACCTCTGAAAGAATTTTTTTTAGATAAGTTCTCATTATGTAGCCCAGTCTGCCCTTGATCTCATAATTATTCTACACCCACCTCCCTGAAATATTTAAGGTGTCATAGATTAGGTGACCGATTGGGGTGGTGTGACCAGTACCAAAGTTACAGGGGAGATACCATTTGAGGGAAGTCTTTCAATACTGTCTAAATGCCAACAAGAAGAGTTGGAAAGAACATTCTAGAATGAGAGAGAGAGAGAGAGAGAGAGAGAGAGAGAGAGAGCAGGTTGGAGCACTGTTTTCCATGCATCAAATCTGCTTACTGGTCTTTGAACAATTTCCTGGCAACAAATGCCCTCTTCCTGGGCCCAGCAGAGGTCAGTGACCCTTGGAGTCCTTCTGCTGTCTTCTTAAGTCCACATCCTCTTCCTCCTTCCATGACCCAACTCATTGTTGCCTTCCCCTTCTCCCTCTCTCTCTTCTTTCCTCTCTTATTCCTTTTCTTTTCCCATTTTCTAGCCCTCTGCCACCTCACCCCATTTGAATGCTACTTCATGACTGATTTTTTTTAATAAAAGGAGAAAATGTTTCCTCTCTATGAATAGGAGAGGAAAGCTCTAACTCGATCTACCACTATATGAACTGCACATAAACTGTAAAGATTTCTCTCAGCAGAAAAATTTACCCTTAGAAACTGGCATCTTTCCCCCTCAAACAGATGAGTAGATAGGCAGAGGAATATATTTCCTCTTTTTAGAGCATCTGAATTTTATGACGATCCTTATTTTCTATAAAATAGCACTGTATATACTGAAAGAATAATTAAAAGTCATATAATAAAAGCCGAAGTATCACTCATAATCTCACCTGTGACACTAACATTCGCTCATCAACCTAACAAAATTGTTAGTGACTTTTGGATTCCCTCCCAGCCTTCTCCATGTTCCCTGACTCCATGCAGTTGTAATCAGTAGTAAAATCGATTTCATGAAGATCATCTATCCCTAAAACCAAGGCTAGATGAGGCATTTTAAAATGAACTCAGTGGAACAGACTCTGTAACCCCAATTCCAGGATTGTTACAGGACACCTTGAAATCCAGTGTCCCGTGCTTGGAGTTCTGCACAGGAATGTTGGTCACCCATGTTAGCTACTGTTTAGGATAGAAGAATACAGACTTTGGGAGCTATGTCCACTTTCTGTTACTATCACAAAATAACTCAAGCTGATAAAGCTATAAATAAGAGATTTATTTTGCTCAAATTTTTGGAGACCGAAGGACCAAAAACTGAAAAAGTCCCCATTGGTTTGACCTCCAGTGTGACCATCTCTGCTACATCCAAACATGACAGATGGCATCGTAACAAGAGCCTGTGGAGAGGGAGACATCATAACAGAACACAGCAAGACAGAAATCTTAAAGGGTGCCTGCCCTGCTCTTTCTGTAATCACCTCTTCTCACAGGAACGCACTCCTCCTTTCTGAGAGCAGGGATCCCATAGCCTAACCACTTTCCATGAGGCCCCAACTCTTAAAGGTTCACACTGAAGAGCAAGCTTCCAGTACAAAAACCCTTGGGGTACATACTTCAACCACATCCAAACCATAAACTACAAGTTGGATAGTGGAAGGCGGACAGTATTGGTACCAAGAGCCTGTGAGTGGGAGTTAGCTTCTCATATAAACAGAAAAAAAAACAATGTCAATCCTGGGACTGGGAAGAATTAAACAGCCAGACATCAGCAGCTATGAAGAAAAGAAGTCCCTTCTCTCTATGGGCTGGGGGTCAAATTGGGCCAGTTTCTAGGCTGTGATAACTTCAATAATGCTCCTCCTGGCTGCAGAGTTGTGGAACTGCCCAGAGCATGCCCAGGATGCCTCTGGGCCTGTGCTGTAGTTATAAATTATTCTTCCTGTTATCCATCCCTTCTGCCATCCCTTAAGTTTTCAGTAAGATGCTTAAAGCATCTTATAGCCTGGACTTGATTATCTGAATTCATTTCCTATGGTTTCTGGAACAAATGACCATGAGCTTGGCTGAAAACAATGTGAATTTGTTCTCTCACAGTTCTGAGAGTCAGAAGCTCAAAATCAACATGTGACTGTCCTGTGCTGCTTTAAAACACTCAGGAAAGAATATATTCTCGTATCTTTCATTCCTTAGATTGTGGCTACACCACTCTGATCTGTTTCTGTCTCTACATGCTTTTCTCCTCTGCACTGGGGACCTCTCTCTTTGGGCTCTTCTAAAAACACTCATCCCTGAAATCTCAGTATCAGAACATCTTTACTCTGCAAATAAGATTCCATTCACCAACATTACTTAAACATTTCATTTTGAGAGAGACCACCCCACCTGCTGCATTTGTGGTTTTGAGAATTTAAGGCAGAAACCAGGGCCATCTTTGAGACAGTGTGAACAAGTGGAGAGCAATGTCCTCACCTGTGCAGCCAGAATGATGGAGACAGCTGGCTACACCAAGGGTCAGGGGTACCAGGGATAACCAGGTAAGTGGAGACAACACAGAGGGATGTCAAAGATGGAATCCCCAGGCAAAAGTACTGGGAATGACTAAGGCAAATCTGCTTATGGACAGTTGGGCAGCAAAAAAGATGTAAAGACTCCACTGTTGATTTTGGTTTTTCCAACATGGTCAACCTGTGGCTGGTGACCCTGCTCCAGGACCAAGACCTGAGGAGCTCTAGAGGGGAGACGGGAGGAATAAGACAGCTAGACATGGCTGTTAGGAAGGAGGAGGTAGAAAAGAAACACGAGATCTGCCTCTTCTTCCCACCATTACCTTGGGACAAACCATGCCTTCTGGGTTCATAATATGGGTTCCATATCTTCAGGAATAAATAAAGTGGGGGTAGCACTGAGAGACAGTGAAAAAAACCCACTACCCCCTCCCTGCCATAAAACCTTCAGAGTGGGTGAGCTCTCTGACAAACAATGCTCTCCTGGTGTCTCTTCTCACTTCTTGGCAATCTGGGCACAGAAGAAGGATAGTCTGACTGGAAGAATTCTATGGAAATGAGGTCTTTCTCTAGGGCATGGCCTTATTTTCTCTGTCCATCCTAAGTTTGAAAAGACTCCAAGCGTGAGGTCAAGCCTCCTATCCTCACTTCCTGAAACAACCCGCAATTCCTCTAGAAAGAGAGGTACAGACACCACAACAAGAAAGCATCCGTTGCAGTCAGCTTTCTAGTTGCTGAGCAGAAAGAACCCAAACAAAAGTGGCTTGTGGAGGAATGGGTTTATTTGGCTTACGGACTTGAGGGGAGACCCCATCCTGGCAGGGAAAATGATGGCATGAGCAGAGGGCTGGACATCACCTCTGCCACAATACTGGAAACAGCAGCAGGAAGGTGTGCCAAGTACTGGCAAGGGGAAGCTGGCTTATAACCCCCATACGCCTGCCCCAACAACACAGCTCTAATGAGGTTCTAATTCCCGAATTGCCATCAGCTGAGGATCGATCTATCAGAACACATTCATTTGTTTGTGGGGGACACCTGGATCAAACCATGACAGCATCTTAGGGGCACATGCATTTCAAAGGTAAAGCCATATTTCAGGTTATTATGTCCACTGAAAGTAGGCTATTATGAAGGAAAGTCCATCAAATAAAATTAGTCTATATATCTTTAAAAAGGGACTTCAAAACAACACACTTGGGTAAGGAAGACCGAAATGAGTACTAAGATATACAGGATCCCTTGCCACAAGGACTAATACAGACAGCCCACGAAGGAGGATATACAACTGATCAGGGATGGGGAGGGGGGGAAGTGGGGAATTCGGGATAACAACGCATGGTTTGCCCACTAAATAATGTAACTCATTATGGATAATAAATATTAAAAAAAGGGGACTTCAAAAACTTTTTGCAAAATTTGTAACTGTGAGTCATATACACATCATACCACATATTTTCCATCAGATTTATTGGATGGATCAGTAAATCCAACAGGATGGTAAGTAGATTCAAATGAGAATTTAAAAGGCAGGATACGAGTAGTTAGTGGAATAAAGATTGTTGGAATGCAATTGCTAAATCAGAGACAAAACTGGTTGATATGATTAGAATTCAAGAAAAATAAACTGTAGCCATTCAAGATTAGCTGCCACAAGGCAGAAATGAGCTTTTACTTATCAATTATATGCAAATCAGCCACAGTATAAGGCCTAACCAGCTCTAGGCAGTAAATCAAAAGTTCCCTTTCCTAGAGAGTTATGTTATTTTTGAAGAGAACAAGATAGTATTCCACTGTGACATGGAACAGTATGCCCAATGAGGAGAAGCTCCAGTGGATTGAGAACAGGGAGGAGGGAAATGGGGGTACCATCATAAGATTTGCTCATACAATGTATCTAATTTTGGATAATAAAGATATCAATCAAAAGGACTTGGATTTATTGTTCATATTTTGAGTACTTTTTCTTAAGAGAAATCAGGGAAGATTTTAGGAATTTGAAATGAAATAACAAAATACAACAACAAAGAATAATCGTGTGCCATAAAATAAGTCATTTACACTAACAAAAAGGACGAAAAAGAGAAGGAACTGAGTGAAGAAAGGATTGAAAGGCATGATTGCAGAAATCTCTCAGTATAAAGAGTAAAAGTAAAATTAATGGGAAATATTTTTAAAATTTAAGAGAAATATAGAAGCTATTGAGTTAAAATAAGTCTCAAGAAAAGAGACAAATATTCACAAGGAGAAAGTCTTGAATGTTTGCGCAGTGGAGACATTTTCCAGAAGTAAAAAGAAGGAATAGGTCAGGAGAGAGATGAAGTTGTTACCAAAGGAAAAATATGGAAAAGTCACCTCCAAACACACCATATAGAAATGTCAGAATGTACCTACACATGATCCATGCTTCCACTTTCCAACATACTCATCATCTGTGGTCAACCATGGTCTAGAGATATTAACTGGAAAAATATCAGAAACAAGCAATTCAGAAATTTTAAAAGACATGCCTTTTTGAACAGCATGATGGAATTTCTATGGCATTCAAATGTGTCTAGGAAACACACCTGTTAGTAAGTAACCATCACAGTTGTCAGATTGACTGTCAACATATTGCAGTGTTTAGAATTCAATCAACTCTTACAGACTAGCAAAATATGATGTCACAATGTAAAGGTCATTCATCTCAAAAACTAGGAATGATATCATCTCATACCATCACAGGAAAGGCAAGTTATGGTACAAAGAAATAATGAAAACATATTCACATAAGTACAGCAAATTGGTATAGTTTATCAATTGTATATTAGTTTTCCATCTCTGTGTAACTGTGTGTGTATATACATATATAGGTCATAGCTATGTGTGAATAGAAAAATATGGAAATGGCTCAGTAATATCTGAAGTCTCTAGCATTTACTGGTAATCTTAGAACATATCACCATGGATAAGGGGGAACTATGGATACATATATGTAAAAAGTACAAAAACTGGAGCTGGGAAGAAGGCATTTGCTTACAAAGCCTGCTGGACCAGGTTCAACTTATCAGTTTCCCATATAAAGCCAGATGGGCAATGGTTTGCAGTGGCAAGAGACCCTGGCATGCTCACACCCACCCACACAAACCCACTTGCAAACAAATAAAAACTTTTTCACAAAAGAAAGTTCAAAAACTTATGAAGAGAAACAGCACATGTCATCCCAAAACAAAAATTTGATTGGTAAATATTTTGAGAAAAACATTATTCAATGCAAGAAGATAATGAAGCAATGACTTCAAAGCATTAAGAAAATGATTATAAAATTTAGAAAGTGACATTTAATGAAATTTCCTTTCAAATATGAGAGCATGACCAACAGCATTATAGGTGTACAAAAAGCATTTAATTGCCATAGAAAGACCCACATTAACAATAGTTTGGAATAAAGTATCTCAATAAAGAAAGATAAATCCAAGACATACTGCAAAAGATGTATGAAGGAAGATGACCAAAATTTTCATTAAAAAAATGCTGGACACCCTCAAGTATCATAAATAGGGCCACATGTATAAAAAATTAAATATATATACATATATACATATATATAAATATATATACATATATCTTTTCAACAACTGTTATTTGAAAGTTGGCAGATTGAATATTTTAAATCCTGGCATATGTTTCTAAGACAGAAATCCTAAAGTAGGGATTGGGAAAATGGCTCAGCAGTTAAAGGTGCTTGCTTGCTTGCTTGCAGAGTCTGCTGGCCCAGGTTCAATTCTCAAACTACCCATGTGAGCTAGGGCAAGAGGTCCCGGTACACGCTGCCTCTCCCCCAACACACATGTAAATAAACAAATTAATTTTTTTTCAAAAAAGAAATCTTAAGGCAAAAAAGCCATTGAAAATAGAATGGTTAAAAACATCAGGCAATGTCTAGTCATAGAAAGATTATATAAATATTTTAACATGATTTAAACTAGACTACTTGATAAAATGTGATTATGACTAAAAGAGGCACTTCATACCAGAAAAAGTTTCAGTTCATCAAAAATGTTTGGCAATTCTTAAAACTACTCATCCAAGAAAAGAGTCTCAAAGTATGCAAAGGAAGAGTGATAGAAAAATTTGATAAATCACTATTAGAGGAAGAGGTTTCAATATACCTCTCTCCATTACTGACAAGATCAGTAGAGAAAAGCTATGGAGGATAGAGGGAATGAGAACACAATCAGATTGATTTAGTGGACACTGTAGAATGCCAGTGACTGTAGAGTGTGTAGTTTGGAGCATATATGAAATAGCTCTGAACTGTAATCACACATCAGGCCCACTAAGGTCCAGATGATCATTCTAACCAGAGTTCATTTAAGATAACTCTTAATAACAAAAGGTCCCAAAATTGTCAAACTTAAAATGCATTGTGCTTGCTCTATAAGCTGGTTTATGTTGAATTTCCTCCGCATTGAAAGTAGTCAACAACTAACTGATGCCAGGTTTATCAAAAGCAGCTGGGACAACTCAAGAGAGGCCTTGGGGAGGGTCATTAGACCCCTACCTGTGAGTCAAGCAACCTATAGCACCAGCTGGATGCCATCATGTTTAAATCATGTATTATAATGTTGAAATATTTCTATCGTCTTTCTATGACTGTGTGCATGTATGCATGAGGTCATGTGACCTCTGGGAGAGATAGCGTGCCTAGAGAATAAAAGATCAAGGAACAATGAGGTCCTTCTAAGGTGGGTTCTTTGGGGTCTCCGTGCTCTGTAAGTAAGCCCCTCACCCCAAGGCTCAGAGAAGAGCATCAGGGCACAGGATGCTCCATCAAAGTGATTTCTTTGGGGGATCCTTGGTCCCCCAAACTTGTTATTGGTGTAATCATACTTTGGTCTGCCATCTGTGCCCTCTTGGGATGAAGACATGTGTTTGCTTCTCCCCAAGGGAAAAGTCTCCCTCCAACCAACTTAAAGCAATCATCATTATTTTTCACAAGTGTAAGATTTTTTTTTTTAATTAGGGGGATCTGGGGAGATGAGTCAAGCCTGAGAACTGAAACTGAGATCCTCAATGCTGGGTGAGTGTGGCAACCCACCTGTCACCCCAGGACTCAGGTGGTAGAGATAGGGGTTCCCCGGGCAAGGTGGCCAGGTAGACTATGAATCAGTGAGTCCTGGGTTCAAGAGAGAGACCTGCCTCAATAAGTTTGGTGATCAAGGAAGACCTGTGACATTAACCTTTGGACTCCATTTGTGTGTATACACATGTGCAAGTGGACTGCACATACATGCAAACACCACACATGCACACACACCACATACACATGAAAAACAAATGAATACTTTTAAACTCTTATCTTGAGTTATAAATTGACAAATCTGGGGTTTGCATATTTATGGGGTATAAATTGATGTGTTTTGACTTGTTCATATAATGGGAAATAATTAAGCCAAGCTCATTACCATATCAATCACCTCAAGTGTTTATCATGTTTTGGGGAGAGAACATTTGAAATTTGCACGGTCATTTACCAAGATGTCAGCCAGCATAACTATTTCCTCCTGTCTTTGACCCTAGTCTTCCCACCACCATTCACCTTGGCCCTGGGAACCTTCATTCTACTCGATGCTCCTTAGAGTTCCGTTGATTCATATGCCGCTGGGATGGTTTGATCCAGGTTTGATCCCCCGGAATGCTTGATCCCCAAATGATGGCAATTTTGGAAACTTGCTGGAGGTGTGTCGTTGGGAGCTGGCTTCTGGGTGTTAGAACCACCTTCCCCTGGGTGATTGCGAGTGTTTGGCACACTCTCCTGCTACTTTTGTCCACCTGATGTTGGCCAGAGGTGATGTCCACCCTCTGTTCATGCCATCATTTTCCCTGCCATGATGGAGTCTTCCCTCGAGTCCTTAAGCCAAAATAAACCCTTTCCTCCACAAGCAGCTTTGGTATGGGTTCTTTTCCATGCAGCTGACTACAAGAGCCACCGATAAGTGAGAACATACAGTACTTGTCTTTTTATGCCTGGCTTATTTTGCTTACCATAATGATCTCTAACTGCAAATCTGTTACCTCAAATGACAAAATTTCACTCTGTTTTTCAATATTCAATTTATTTATTTGAGAGAGACAGAGAGAAAGTGGGTGGATGGGCTCACCAGTGCCTCCTGCCCCTGTAAATGAACTCCAGATACATGTACCACTTTGTTTATCAGGCTTTGTGTGGGTACTGGGGAATCAAACAGAAGCCATTAGGCTTTGCAAGAAAACACCTTTAACTACTGACCCATTGATCCAGCCCCCCCCCCACTTCAATATTAAAGAATGAATCATATTCCGTTGTGTACATGTATGGCGTTTCTTTAACTATTTTCTAATCAACAAGCGCTTTGGTTTGCTCCCGATCTTGGTGATTATGACTAGTGTTACCATAAACACAGGAGTGTGGGTATATTTTTAAGATAATGATTTCAAAAATTTTGGGTAAGTGCCCAAAAGTCAGATTGCTAGAAAATATAATAATTCTATTTTCAGTGTTTTGAGCAACTACCACGCAGTGACTATTTCATTAATTTCCATTCCCACCAACAGTGTAAAAAGACCCCTTTTCCCACATCCTCACCAACACACCTTGAGTTGTGTCCCCTCTGGCAGGCATGAGGTGATACCTCGAGAGTGTTTTAATTTTCACTTCTTTAACAACTGGTGATGTTGAGTGTCGTGAAGCCGTTGGCCGTTTGTTCAGCTTCTTTTGGGACACATCTATTCAAGCTCCTTCCCTATATTTAACCATAGGATGTGTTTTCTTCTTATAAAGGTCAATTCCATTCATACCTTAGATTTTAAACCTTTATCATATATGCTGCTCGCAGATAAATTTCTTAACTCATCAGTTATCCCTTTACGTGGTGTTTCCCTTGTTGTATAGATAGATGACTTTTCTTTGATGTAATGCCATTTGTCTAGTTTTATTTTTGCAATCTACGCACTCTGGAGGCCAGTGTTTTCTTAATTCATTATCCCTTTTCTTCTAGTAACTTAAGAATTTTAGGTCTCATGTTTAAGCCTTTAATTCATGTTAAGATTTTCTTTTTTGCATATGGTGTGAAATAAGGATCTAATTCACTCATCTGCTATGTGTATCCTATTTTGTCAAACTTTATATGAGAGATTATTCTTTTGCCGTGGTATATTCTTAACTTGTTTCTCAAAATGTAATTGGCCATACATGGATAGAGTCATTTCTGGGATTTTGGTTCCATTGGTCAATATGTATATTTTTACAATAGTACTATGCTGTTTTAATTTGTAGTATAGTTTTCAATCAGAAGGTATAATGTCTCCAACATAGTTCCTTTTGCTTATATTGCCTTGTATATTGAGGATTGTTTTGATGTTCCATATGAATTTCATATGGACTGCTGAAAAAATTTTATGAAAAATTGTGTTGAAATTTTGATATGGATTGCATTGGGTCTGTAGATTAATTATCTTGTGTAATATGGACATTTTAACAATGTGCTTCCAATCTTTGTTCATGAATATTTTTTATTTATGTGTCTTTTTCAATCTTACTATCTTCTTAAAGTTTTCAGTATATATGAAACTTTTAGACCTCCCCCCTTTGTTCAATGTATTCTTAAGCATTTTTTAGGGGTTTTGTTCCTATTCTTAGTGAGTTTCTTAATTTCATTTTTGGAAAGCTCATTACTAGTATAAAAATACGTTACCAAGTTTTGTGTCCTGATTTTTATTCTGTAATTCCACTCTATTGTTTTATTAGTTGGAGCAGAATGTTAGCTGTGGGCTTCTTCATATTAGTGAACAAAATAAAAATACAAAAATGCATAAAATTAAAGAGATAATAAAAATAGGAGTAGAAGGTAACAAACAGAAAACAAAGATACAACATGTGAACAAAATCGAAACTTTATTTGTTCAAAACTTCCTTTAGAAAACTCTGAATACTTACAAAAAAATAGAAGAAACACAAAAACTTTCATGAGTAAAAAAAATGAGACAATCTCAAGGAAACAAATTCAGATACAAAAATGATGTGATATATTTATAGCATCACTAGTAATGATATTTAAAACATTGAAACAATCTAAGCATCCAAGGGCAGATAAATGAATAAGCCAATTGTGATGGGCATATAGAGTGGGAGATTATTCAATATTATTCAGCCTGAAAAAAAAGGACAAAATTCTGACATATACTACACATGAATTAACCCTGACAATATTATGCACATTGAAATAAACCAGTCACAAAAGGCAAGCACTATGTGATTCTACTTATAGGAGGTTATTTGGAGGGGTCAAAAATCATTTAGTCAACATGCAACAGTGGTTTCCGGGGACTGGAGCAGAAGGGGATGGAGAGTTACTAGTTAATGTGCAGTGTTTCAGCTTTATAAGATGATAAGAGCAACGGCAATGAATGGTGGTAGTGATTATTCAATATTACAAATGTAGCTAATACCACTGCATTGTCTACCTGAAAATGGTAACTATGGCAAGTGGTATGTGTATTTATCACCAAATATTGGGGAAAACTTACTGGTAGTAAAATAATACCATCAACAACTATTTATCAGTAAATTTATGGTGGAAAAATAAGTAAAACAAGAAAGTCTAAGAAACAAGCAACTATATATATATATATGTGTTTTATATATGTATATATATATATAACTTATATATAATTTATATTAATGTTAGTATCTTACACTGTATAACATATTATATAGTCCTATAACTATTAGAGAAATTAGACCTGTAGCTTAATGTCATACCACAAATAAAATACTTGACCTATTTTTACAGATACTTTTTCTACACTTGTAGGTAATAGACTTTCCAAAAGCTATTCAAACACCTTCAAAAAAATAGAAGACAGGACATATTCCTTTGTTTATTTATGAGGTCAGCAGAGTCCCAAATTTTAAAAAATCACACAAAAATGTTCCAAGAAAGAAAACACTCATGACATTATATTTTAAATTTGGATGGAAATGTACAAATATTTTAAAAACATTAGCAAATATAACTAAGCTAAATATATTTAATATATAACTGAAAAGTTGGTTTTACCCTGGTTATGCAAAGATGACTTGATATTTTAAAAAATTGAAGCATATATTTCACCATATTATGACATTAATAGGAGAAAACATTTTTCAGAATATGCAGGGAAGAAATTTGTTGACATTCAATCCTTATTCTTAATAAATTCTCATTAAGGTCATAATAAACAGAAACTTCTTAATTTCATAAAGAATATCTATTTTTAAATCTTGAGGAAAATATCATCCGATACCATTTTATAATAGCAGATAAATTACAGTCCAGATTGACTGGAAGTCCTAACTAGTAAACTAAAAAATGAAATTAGTCTTAGAGTTATTTATATATGACCAATCTATAGACAGTGTGGAAGAATCTGTAGATAAGTTACTAGAATAGACAGATTTAGAAACATAAATGATATAAAATCAACCATAATGCATTAGGAAACAAGTAGACATGGTAACAGAGAATATATGAGAACACATTTTATAAAAGACATGCAAGGCTACAGAGATACTTTTAAAACCTTATTAAGTATTTTTAAATAAATATATGGAGAGAAAAATAATAAAATTTAAAATAAAATGGTCTTCTGATAGAATATTCTTCAACATATTCTCTAAGGAAAAATGAAAACAAAGATAAACATGGAGGGGAGATATTTCTAACACTCAGCTCCAATTAACAATTATGTACAGAAAACAAAAATATTGTTAAACCAATAGGAAAAGTACAAAGAACCCATCAGAAAAAAATAGAAAAATGCACATATAGACATTTCACAGAAGAAATGCATGAAAAAGAAACACAACAAAATGTCTTCAGTCATAGAGGCAAAATGTAAGTAAGATACCAGTCTATAACTAACTAAGTGGCAAAGTCTTTTAAAGTCTGATGCAATCAAGTATTGGGAAAAAAAAAGAAATCTACTTCATATTGCTACTCGGACGGGTACCATAAATTTATGTAACTGTCTTGAATAGCAGTTTGGTGATATTCCCTAAATTTAGTCATTTAAATACCCTATAGCCCAGCAATTCTACTCCTAATTATACACACCAAAGAAAATTTTGAGCATGTATAACAGAAAATACATACAAGTAAATTTATAGTTTCACTAGTGTATCATGGCAAAAAAAAAAAAATAGAAAACTACCCATTGCTCATTGGCGGGAGAATGAATGAATCAAGTGTGGAATGCTCACATGATAAAATATGAACAGAACAAACTATTCATTTGCAATATTATGAGCAGTGTTTATCAGTTTAATGCTAAGTGAGAAACTGTGTTCGTCAAAATACCTGGGATTAACAATTTAACAGCAGAAAACCTTGTTTGAGTTCCATTGCTTTGAGTTCAGTTGCAGTGAAGCCAAAGCATCATGGTGGAAGGGAATGATATGGATCTTGCTCACCTCATAGTGGCTAGGATAAAGGAGGCCAGAGATAAGATACACCCTTCATGGGCACACTTCAGGTGAGCTACTTCTTTCAACTAGACCACTACTTCTGAAGTTTCCACCACCTCCCAATAATACCATCTGATTATGAATCCGTCCTTGGATTGACATCATTTACTGATGTCAGAGTTCCAGTGACCCATCCATTTCTCAACAGCACCATCAGCTGGGACCTAGCCTCCTAGCCTTTAGGGGGACATTCTTGCTCTAAACCATAACCCTGGCCCCAAAGATGACACAGAATCTAATGTCACTTCTAGAGTGTAACCTAACTATAATCCAAACAGATTCGCAGAAATACAATGTTCAGAAGAAAGGATTTCAGGATAAATTGTGCTTCAGGTGTGGGAAGCCAGAAATGTGAAGGAATGAGGAAAAGCTGTAGTTAGGTATTGGCTCTTAGCAATTTGCATGAGTGGTTTTGTGAATGCTCATTACATTACTTTTTTAAAAAAAAAAAAGCTAACTAAAACCTAACCTAATGATGAAAAGAAGGGAAGTACTAACAACATGTTCCATCCAATTTTTAGGTATCTGAGGTTCGCGGAGATTTTTCAAATAGGAAAAAAAAAACTTTCAACATGTAAATGGTGGAGATATTGGCAGATGTGAGGCTGACTGTTGAATAAGGGAAAAAGTTGAAAAAGGAAAATGGAATGACAATTTATTTAGGTAGAAAACAAAGAAATAAAGAATTGCTAGGGAAAGACTTTCCCTGACAACTTCTGGGTCACGTCTGCAGAATATTTGAGTTCTCTGCAATATCAGTGAGCCATTCCACGTTCTGTTTTAAAGCCATGCACTATGAAATGATCCGCTCTACTGTAAGGAGTTATTGCTGGGCTCAACTCTGTTTCTGGGGCAGCATCTACAAGGAGGGAGTTGTTAAATGTATCTAGAGGGAAGCAGCTGTGGGAAAACTATTAATTAGCCCCAGTCATTATATGCAGAGCAAATTGGTTAACTCAATAGAGAAAACAGAGTAGTTGAAGTGACGTTCTCTTGATTTGGGAAGAAAAGCATACAAGCATTTTATTGTTCCCAGTGGACCAGAAAGAAGTTTTTAGCTAGCTGAGAGTAGCTCCAGATTTGAGACATAAGATGGGATATATCTTAGTTTAGAGAAGATCAGCAAGACTGTTTTTCATAGAAGGGGTACACTGTTAGCTAAGATATACTTAACAAGATAGGTTGTGAGAGCCGTGGTGGGGGAGATTATCAGAGGCATGGCACCCCTCAGTAACAACACACTTGGGTCAGGAGAACCCGGCTGAATACTAGGCTATCCATGGTCTCCTACCACAAAGACTGATCCAGACAGCCCACGGAGGAGGATATCCAGCTGACTGGGGATGGGGAAGGGGGGCAATGAAGAATTGGGGATAACAACTCATTGTTGGCCCACTAAACAATGTAACTCATTATGGACAATTAAAAAAAAAATCAGAGTTGTAGGCTTTCTAACCTGAGCTCCAGAGATTAGAAGAACGTAGACAATCAAAATAAAATTAGGTAAGTTTTGAATCTCATTGTTATGACTGTAGCCATTGTTGTTGTTGTCATTATATTGTTAACAGCTATTGTTTAAAATAACTACAGGAAGCATTGGTCATAAATTGTATATAAAGGTATTCCATTTTTTTTTACTAAAAATACTAAGGTTTTTCCTCATGATAAGTTACCTTGAACTCACATGTGTATAAGAACATAAAGTGGGCACAAGCAGATTTTTTAATTTAAAAACCCATTTTAATCATCATTCATACACAGTTTTGATTCTACTGTGTATATACCCAAAATTGTTTCAATGGAATATGTTTTAAATTTCTTACTATTGTGAAAAAGGGAAATGGTTCAATTAGGGCACACTCATGGTCTTACAGTCCCAATTTATTAATACATATTAGATTTTGAGAATTGCCAGATCTTGGTGGTATTTTGCCAGAGTATAATTTGGTTACAAAATGTGAATTTATAGTCAGTCTTAGTGGTGAAGACCTATAGTTCCAGCACTCAAGAACTCATGAGGAGTGGTCTGGAGGGATGGCTCAGCAGTTAAGGTACTTGTCTCCGGTGCCTAAGGTCCCCAATTCAATTCCCAGTACCCACATACCCACATAAACCAGAGCCACAAGGTGATGACCCTGGTTCTCTCTCTCTCTCTCTCTCTCTCTCTCTCTCTCTCTCTCTCTCTCTCTCT
>PVHP010002192.1:0-51320 GCA_004024765.1 Zapus hudsonius | reverse complement strand
CACACTACCTTCCACATCTGTGAAATGGGGATATTTTTACTGACCTTTGGCACACTTGTATAGCTATTCCATCTCTTGAGTAGGGCTAGATCGTATTTACAAATTTCCCTTGTGGGTGGGTGTGGCCATCTGAATGATTCCCTGCCACCAGAATAGGAATATGGAAAAACAGTGCCTCATCCACTCTTCCAAACAAAACAAAAAACAATTAAAATTTGAAATCAGATTTCTGGTTAAGATGGCAGTGTGGTAGCCTTGCCTCAGCAGCCTAAAGGTGGGGGAGGGACAAACACCTCCATAAAATTCACTCTTCTACTGAAGAGTGAAGGAGTGTAAGGAAATTTTAACCCCAGGAAAGGAGTAGGCAAGACCCAGAGCTTCTGGCAACCACATAGCCAGCCAGAATCAGCTCCAGATATGGTTCTGGTGGAGAATCGGCTCATGCATGGATCTAGTGGAGAATCAGATTATAGAGATACTAGATGGGGAAGAAATCCAGGTCAAAGGCATAGAGAACATATTCAACAAAGTTACTGAAGAAAATTTCCCCAATCTTTCAAAAGGGAGGCCCATCTGGATACAAGAAGCTCACAGAACACCAATCAGACAGACCAAAGAAGAAACTCTCCAAGACACATCATAACGAAAGTCCTAACCATTGAAAGCAAAGAGAGAATGCTAAAAGCAGCAAGAGAGAAACAACTGATCACATACAAAGGTAATCTCATCAAAGTAACCTCAGATTTTTCCAGTGGAAACCATGAAAGCCAGAAGGTCATAGAATGGAGTACATCAAAGTTTAAAAAACTATGGATTCCAACCCAAGCTACTGTACCCAGTGAAAGTATCTCTCATAAAAGATGGAGAAAGGAAAACCTTCCATGATAAATTCCGGCTCTATGATTATATGAACACAAAGCCAAACCTACAGAGAATACTTCAGGAAATATTCTGCACAGAAGAGTCAAGCAACCAACCTCAAGAGCCATCTAGAAGACGAGTCAGATAACCAAAATTAGAGTGGCCATAATAACGTACAGTGCATCAGTTCCCATAAGCCCTCCAACATGGCAGGAATTAAATCAAACCTCAAAGTACCTCAAAGTTATAACTGTTAATATTAATAATTAATTCTCCCATAAAAAGACACAGGTTAACAGGTTAGATCAGAAAAATGGACCCTTCCATCTGCTGCCTTCAAGAAACCTACCTCACCTCTAAAGACAGATGCCTCTTCCAAGTGAAAGGATGGAAAATCGCTGTCCAAACAAATTAAAATAGAAAAACAAGTGGGTATGGCTGCATTTATATCAGACAAAATAGACTTTAACCCAACAGTAATTAAAAAGGATAAAGAAGGCCATTTTTGACTCATCAAGGGAATTATCCAACAAGAGGATGTCACTATCACAAATATAGCCATGCCTAGTGGCTTACGCCTTTAATCCCAGCAGTTGGGAGGCAGAGGTAGGAGGATCACCTTGCATTTGAGACCATATTGAGACCACATAGTAAATTCCAGGTCAGCTTGAGCTAGAGCAAGACCCTACCTCAAAAACATGGGTATACCACATTTCATAAAGCAAAACTTATTTGACAATAAATCAGAAATAAACTCCAATTCTATCATAGTAGGGGACTTTAAATACTCCACTGTCATCACTAGAGAGATCATCCAAACAGAAAATCAACAGGGAA
The DNA here is from genome assembly GCA_004024765.1 of Zapus hudsonius. Lineage (NCBI taxonomy): Eukaryota > Metazoa > Chordata > Mammalia > Rodentia > Dipodidae > Zapus > Zapus hudsonius. The sequence goes on along the minus strand of PVHP010002192.1, from coordinate 49,622 downwards.
ACAATAGATCTGAAAAATACCATAGATCAGTTGGGCCTAACAGGTGTCTAGAGAACCTCTGTTCCCAATTCTACTGAACCACATTCTGTTTTTCCAACACCTTTAGGTTGGGTGGTTAGGTTATTAATTTGAGACCTTTCTGTCTTTGTTATGAAGGCATTTAGCATGATAAATTTTCCCCTTAGAATTGCTTTTATTGTGTCCCATAAGTTTTGGTATGTTGTGCTTTTATTATCATTTAGTTCAGAAGGCAGCAACTGTATTATCATTTAGTTCAGAAGGCAGCAACTTCTTTAGTTCAGAAGGCAGAACTGTAGACAATCCAATTCTACCAACAAGACCAGAAATGATAGCTGGCTCCCTGGCAGGAGATGAACCACCCCAACCCATCAGCTCGGGTCCAGGTAGAAGGTGAAACCATAGAGGAAGTGTTGTGATGAGCAAGAGTGCTGCTTCCACAGCAAGCTCAACAACTTGTGCCAGGGTGACGGAGACAGACACCAAGGATACTCAAAACATTCCAAAGAAGAAAATCCAGCGGCTAAGAGCTCAACACTAAAACAGACTTAAACACTAGGGCCAGCGGAACCAGGCTGATTTCTAGGCTGTCCATGGTCCCCTGCCCCAAGGACTGATCCAGACAGCCCACGGAGGAGGATACCCAGCTGATTGGGGATGGGGAAGAGGGGCATTGGGGAACTGGGGATAACAACTCATTGTTTGTCCATTAAATAATGTAACTCATTATGGACATTAAAAAGAAAACAGACTTAAAAGTCACCCACCATGGCTCAGGGAATTTTGCATAAGATGGGGTAGAAAGATTATAAGAGCCATGGTGGGGGGAATATCCAGAGGCATTGCCCCTCCCTCCCACTAAATGTCTGGTACTCACACAACTCCTAGCCCTCCTTTCCATGGAGCATTCTAGCAATCCCACTGAGGAGGGCCCTCAGTGGAACGGGGATAGGGAGGAAACAGTGGTACCAACACATGAATTATATAAGCAGAGTTGTGGAAGAGGGGGCAGGAAGATTGTAAGAGCTATGGTGGGGAGAATATCCAGAGACATTGCCCCACCCCACCCCCAAAAACAACACAGAGGAAAAAAAAAAACCTTGCTCCTGTTTATACAATTCATACCCTCTTATTCCATGGACTGGTCCAACAAGTCCACTGAGGAGGGCCCACAAAGGGTTGTGGACAGTAAGGAGGAAAACGGGGTTACTATTATCATAAGACTTGCTAATAGAATGTATCTAATTATTAACAATAAATGTTTATAAAAACAAAAATATTTTTAAAACTGATCACTCTGAAAACAAAAATAAAATAAATTTTAAAACCTTGGAATGACCTCCTTTCCCTTTTAAAAAATATTTTATTTATTCATTTTCAAGCAGAGAAATGAGAGAGAGAGAGAGAGAGAGAGAGAGAGAGAGAGAGAGAGAGAGAGAGAGAGAGAGAACACCAGGGCCACCACCTTGTGGTTCTGACATACGTGGTACTGGGTAATTGAACCCCGGGGCCTTAGGCACTGGAGACAAGTGCCTTAACCACTGAGCAATCTCTCCAGCCCCTACCTCCTTACTCTTACTTCTGTTTTCTACTTGCTTTTCCCCATGCTTAAGACTGCCAAGGAAGGTACATGCTTACACTAAGTGATCCCCATCAACCCAAGTCCCTAAACAACTGCATGGGAAAGCCTTCCTGATCCCATTCTCCACAGAGTGAAAGGTCCTTTTCAAGAACTAAATGTAAATTGTATCCAGTCTCTGGGTTCATATACCACAGAAGATTAAGCATCACTTAGTAAGCTAGTTGCTATAAGACATCCACAAAATGGGGCAATAATGTGAGATAATTTATATAAATTAATAATTAGCACCTAGAGGGTTATGAAACATACACTTCTGTCACTTTGAGGACACAGGACCCTGGCACTATGCTACAACCTCCTATCTGTCTATATTTTAAATTACAGGGCAAGGTTAACCACAAATAACAAAGTCATGGGATCAAGCTGTCATAATTTGGCCACAATATCCTAAAGGCATTTGAAGTGTGTGTATTGACAGGAAAAAAAAAAGTGGAAAGGAAGGAAAAGAGATGAGGAGGAGAATGTCAGTGGAACTAGATGATGCTGGCCAGGGGTGTTTGTGAATTTGGTTTGTCTCCGATGGGGCAGAAGGAAGAGAAGGGGCTTTGATTGAGACACATTATATGCTGGTGGGTGGAGGATGCAGTTCAAACCACTCTCTGTAATCTTTATTCAGGTAGCTATTGTTTTCTCCAATTTCAATTGAGAATTAAGACTCCTAGAAGTAAGGGCTCATAGCTTGTAGGCAACAGAGTTAGGATTCACACCTGAGTTGGTCTGGATCTAATGTCCTTGCTGTTTCTGTTGTGAGCCTTTAACCTTTGACACCTTGGAGTCTGCTGAATGGAGGCCAAATACTCTGTTTGTGGGCCACCAGTGCCTGTGACTAAAACAGCCATTAGTGAAAGTGTTAAGTGCAATGTAAACACAGAGGACATTTCAAATGACTCTTTGAAATGAAAGCTAGCCTCAAACACAATCCACTTTCAAGGGGCCTGGTTTCAATGACCAAATGCTAGAGACAAAGGCATTAAAGGAAACACCTTTCTGCTGGGCTTGCGAAACTTCAGGTTCATGAATTCAAAAGAAGATTACAGAGGAGAAAAAGAGGGTTAGAGACTGCAGCCTGGGGAGCTTCCTGCATCTCAAAGGCCAGGAGGTTGACTTTTCCAATTGTACAATTAAGCCGTTCTAGCTAGCCCCACTCCTAGTTTCCAATTAATCTGCAGTAATGAATTCAACCACCAAAATGCATTTGCTAATTGAGGTGCCTGCTGCCCAGGTCATCTCTCCTCCCTATTCTGACAGTAAGCTCTCTCCATGGTGCCAAGGAAAAGGAAGATAACAGGGGCCCCTGCTCCTTGAGATCCCGCCTTGTCCTTGAGGAATGGCCAGTTCACAGGAGATACATAATGTCACCAGTAGAAATTCCTGCTTGGGATGCAGTGTTTGACAATTTACTTCTAAGTTAAAATTCTTGACTGTTCTTCCCATATTATTTCTGGCTCTTAGCAGTTGTAATACAATGATAAAGTTATTAACATTGGACTGGAAAGTTTTGTGTGTGTGTGTATCTAATGCATAATAGGTGTTATAGTCAGCTTACTAGTTGCTTCCAAGAAAGAACACAAGGAAAAGCAGCTTGTGGAGGAATGGGTTTATTTGAATTATGGACTCCATAATTATGGAGGGGAGACTCCATCCTGGCAGGGAAAACGATGGCATGAGCAGAGGGTAGACATCACCTCCACCACAGCACAGCAAACAATGGCAGGAAGGGGTGCCAAACACTGTCAGGGGGGAAGCTGGCTTATAACCCCCATAAGCCTGCCCCCAACAACACAGCTCCAGCGAGGTTGTAAAACCCAAACTGCCATCAGCTGAGGATAGATCATTCAGAACACATTTGTTTGTGGGGGACACTTGGATCAAACCATGACAATGGGGTATGACATCCTGGGTTGAAATGGCTTTCTCTAATCAAAAATATTGGGCTGTTTGCATGAGCATGGGTAGGTTGGTAGGGGTTACTTACTAGAGCACAAACATCTTACCAGTGAGAAAATGTATCCCTCTTCCCCAGCAACCCTTAACTGCCAATAGTTCCTCAGAGAAGGGTGGAGGTCTCATGTGCCCTTCCACCATCCATGACAGAATGCTGACAGGCCCAATCCTGAGAAGGTAACCACAGCCACTATGAGTTCTTGAGGGTATGTCTTGGAAGTTCTTAGTTCAGAACCTAAACCATTGTTTCCAAGAAGGTTGACTTTGGAAAATTACTACCTCCCTCTCAGTGAGCTCATCTGGAAAATCAAACTAATGGAACTAGCCTTGGAGTCATGGGAAGAAAAAAATGCATGTAATGGGAAATTATCACATTTTTTTATTGTATACAGAGTGCATACCCTGTCTGGGCATTAAGGGAGTGGCTCCTTAAAGAAAGCATACATGAGCTTGCTGATAGGTGGCAAATATACACAGTATAAGAAACTGAGCTTGAATGAGCCAGGAGCAAGAAGCCGACTGCCCAGAAATAAGATGGAAGTGAAGGAGCTGTCGGACACCATGATGGGAGAGTGGGATAATCATGGAAGCAAATGAACAGACAGGGTTCCCACGAGCAGTCAGGTGGGAGTTGAAAATGAGAAGTAAGGAAACAAAGCAGAAAGATAGAAATCCAGACTCCCCAGCCATCCGCTGATCATGAAATCACAGAACACAATGACTACAGATGCTACCTATGGAGTAGGGCCAGAGATTCTCCAAAACCCATTAAAACCTTAATAGTCCTTCCTTTTTTTTCCTTTCTGGTAAAATGATATGAAAAACTCCCTTCTCCTACCCTGATTGCTTGGTCAATCTTGATTTGTCTGTAATACAAGGGAAGGAAACTACATTCTGGGAGGTGGCTGGCAGCATCCATCGGCTCTGGAGGCCAGCAGCCCAGGGCACCTGCATTATCACAGTACCACCCCTGAGGATGGGAGAAAACTGATAAAGAAGGAATACTTAGGGCTGGAGAGATGGTTCAACAGTTAAGGTGCTTGCCTGCAAAGTCTAATGACCTGGGTTCAATTCCCCACTACCCACGTAAAGCCTGATGCACAGTGGCGCATGCATCTGGAGTTCATTTGCAGAGTGGCTGGAGGCCCTGGCATGCCCATTCTCTCTTGCTCTGTCTCTCTTCTCTCTCTCTCTCTCTCTCTGCTTGAAAATAAATAAATAAATAAATAAATAAATAAATAAATGCATTTAAATATTAATAAAAAGAATACATAGATTCTATCCACAAGGGAAGGGAGGGTCCAGGACACATGGTCACTAAACCCAGATTGTCAGATTTTCTCAAGACAGAAAAATGTGGACCCTCTCCAGTGCTGACATTAAAACAGTGCACCACTTAAAAAAAGAAAAAAGAAATGTGGACCACCAAAAGGAAGGGTCTGGGAATCTGACTTTGAGTCTAAGAATGAAAATACTGTAGGACCACATTGGAATCCAGTTCCAGGGTCTGGGAATCAGCGAGGGTACCCCCAGTGAAGGCTGATTCCCCGAGACAGCCAGTGGAACAGGCCAGGGAAGTGTGAGAGATGGGTAAGGGGTGTTGGAGATACTGTGCCTTCCACTGTCAAAAGGACACTGTCATGGCTTGATCCAGGTGTCCCCCACAAACAAATGAATGCGTTCTAATCAATTAATCTTCAGCTGATGGCTGTTTGGGTTTTACAACCTCAATAGAGCTATGTTGTTGGGGGCGGGTTTATGGGGTTATAAGCTAGCTTCCCCTTGCCAGTATTTGGCACACCTTCCTGCTGCTGTTTGCAGTGCAGTGGCGGAGGTGATGTCCACCCCTCTGCTCATGCCATTGTTTTCCCTGCCAGGATGGAGTCTCCCATTGAGTCCATAAGCCTAATAAACCCATTCCTCCACAAGCCGCTTTTGCTTGGGTTCTTTCTGCACAGCAACTAGAAATCTGACTGCAACAGACACTGTCTAGAGACAGTCCTTTCTAGCTTTCTCCCCTGCTGCTGGAAGGGAATATGTCACCTAGGTTAACTTTCTCAAACCCCTGTTCATCTAACTCAAAGTAGGTGTTCTCTGCCTCTAGATTTGTGGTGCTTGAAATGAGAAATCAATTTCTTCAAAAAGCATCTGCCCCATGGGGCTGGAGAGATGACTCAGCTGTTGAAAGTACTTGCTTGTAAAGCTTGACAGCCGGAGTTCAATTCCCCAGTACCACGCAAAGCCAGATGCACAAAGTGGCAATGCAACCGGAGTTTGTTTGCAGTGGCAAGCAAGAGGCCTTGGCATGTCCGTACTCACTTTCCAAAAACAATCTAGCTCAGAAAAGATAATTCAACCCTCCAAGGCTCAGGGACCATTGCAGAAGAGATGGCAGAAAGAATGTAAGAGTCAAAGGAAGGGGAGGAGTGCTTTGGAATGCTATCTTCATGGCCTTGCATTCAGGACCTCGAAGTGGCTGATGGTATTTACCTGCATAATATGAGGGCAAAAAATGACATCAAATAGAAGAGGGGCTACTTGGAAAGAAAAAGGGGTTAGTGAAGAGGGGAAAAGAGGAAAGAGGACAAAAATCAAAGGTGATGGGGAGGGATTATTATTGGAGCCCAGTGTGTCTATGTATGGAAGTTGGAAATAAAAAGTTAAAAAATTAAAAGAAAAGATAGTTCAGATATTACAAGGCATCAAAGGGGAAGAACTGGTGGAGGAGGTAGGGAGGCATTTTGCCTTTCTTGGTGGCCACATGACTCGCACCTTTGGACACGTATCAAAGAATAGTGGCTGTTCTTCATCCGTTCATTCCGTAAATATGCATTCAGTGCTCCTGTCATGACAATTTCTCTGTCATACTTGTGACAAGAAAAAGAAAGACAAATTCCTTTTTCTCCTGAGATCTGAGAAATCACATCTTCAACCAGGAATTATGAGAGATTGTGAGTGGCATGCTTGAGTGTATCTGTGAGCGGTGACGAAGACATATAACAAGAGGCAGAGCAAGGATGTGATTTAGTTAGTTCAAACTCACACAAATGAGGAAAATGGGTCCTCATAAGGAGAATTTAGTGAGTTCAATTTAATGCTGATGTGAATTGTGGACAGTCCTTCCAGGAACAGGTAAATCTCCCTTACTGAAATGCATAGTACCAAAGTGGTTCAGATTTGGGATTGTTTCAGATTCCAAAATATTTGCAATGCATTCTGAGCTATCTTGGGAACGGGACCCTTGTGAAAACATAAAATTCATTTATATTTCATATACTCCTTGTACACTTAGCTTGGAGGTCCTTTTATACAGTGTTTTCAGTGTGCCTGACAGTGGCCTGTCATATTGAGGTCAGAAGTGGAATTTTCTCCTTGTAGCAACACGTATGGGCTCATAAAGTTGAGGTGCACTCTGTATTTGGGGTTTTTGGACTTAGGGATGTCAGCCTGGAGTATTATCTGGCTGACCTCCAACCTTGAGATGTACAGAGGAGATGGAAAATTCGGAGTCCCATCTCTTCCACTAAACCATCAGAAATGCCTTCATCCTTAAACGGTCCTTGTCTTGTCTGAATTCCAAGCTGTCAATTATCCAGTGTGCTCACATCTACTGTACCAGACTGGATGGATGGATGGACAGGAAAGAAAGCTTCTTCACAGAAGCTCCTGGACTCACTACATCATGCCAACCTCAGGAGCTATAATCACTCAGGCCCTAAATAATCTCATCCCTAGTAGAGTAGGGACTATCTTCAGAGAAGGAAATTTTAAAATATCTTTATTATAAATAAGTATATACATTGTATGAGCAAGTCTTGTGATTAGTTCTTTTCAAATAGAGATTATTAATACTCAGAAGTAAACTGTGGGCACCTTTCAGTCATAGAAATCTTGGGGGCAACCTTGCTCCTAGATATCCACATATCTTGAACATTTGCTCCTCTGAGTCTGGGTCCAAATTATGCTTATTTATTTATTTAGATTGATTTTTAATAAAACAATTGCACTCTTAGATCCCCTCACTCCTACCCCAATTCTGATGAGGGTCTTCTTTGGTTGGGGTTAGTGGTATTGTAAGAACCAAGAGGTCCCAGTCCGTCTCTACAGAAGGGGTGGGGCACACCGTGTCTCAGGCTGTTGCCAACAACCCTGAAGCTCTTACAGTGTTTCTGCTTCTTTTTCCACAGTGTTCCCTGAGCTTTGGTACCAGGCAAGATAGGGATCTGATCTAGTGTTGTTTTCTCTGTAGTTTCTTGATCTCTGTTTGGAAGAGGTTTGAGAGACCACAGGTCTGTTACTATCTCCCTGGACCTGGTTTTAAGTTAGCAGTGAGAGCAGTATTCTTGTCACTGCTTCCTCTGTTGTGAGTTCTGGGCCCCAGGCAGATGAGGTAGAGATGACCCATCTCCTGGTAGACAGTCAGGTCTCAATTCATGGTGTATGGATGGATTCTGTTTCTCTCTAGTATTCTCCTCCATCTATGAAAGAACAGATTCACCAACCAAAAGCAAGTGCAGTTTGAATTAAAGGAGATAAGCCTAGTTGTTAGAGAGACTTCTCCATGTGACTGTCCACTTTTCTTAGTTAAAAAGCAGTGGAGAAGCCAGGTGTGGTGATGCATGCCTTTAATCCCAGCACTCTGGGGGTATAGGTAGGAGCATTTCTATGAGTTCAGAGCCACCATGAGACTACATAGAGTATTCCAGGTCAGCTTGGGCTGGAGTGAGACCATACCTCAAAAAATAAATAAACAAACAAACCAGTGGAGCTTCTCTCTGGAGTCTATTGGTTTCCTGTCCTAGGGAATCTGGCTTGGTTCCCAGAGCCAGATATGACATGTTCTCCCGCAATGAGCGGGTCTCATATCCTGTGCATGAATAGTTGGTTACCTATATCAGCTGTGTTCGCTATTGCACAAGTGTGTATTTCTTGCCACACTGGTTGATTTTGTATCTGGTGGGATCTCCTGCTTACTTACTCTATTAGCAACCCCAGTTTATACTCTTTAAAGTTACTCTTAGTTCTCCATGAGCTTGGACTGAGCTATACCTGAATCCTTTGATGATGTCCTGATCCCAAAATAACAGGCTCAGTCTTTGAACTCTTACATCCTGCTGTGGGGTTACCTATAGTCTCTTGTCTGCCAAACCCCAGAAGTGACCATTGCCAGTCCACACCTTGTGCCCAGGTCATCTGGAGTGTTGTTTCGTGTGCCCAACCTCAATCTCTAGTTGGATTTGTGGTTCAGCGTTTTACCTGTTGCCTGTCTTTCTTTCTTATCAATTAAATTATGGGTGTCAGACTCACATTTTGACATGTTAATTTCCTTCACTTATGGATCCACCACTAAGACCAACCCTTCCTGAGATCTTCATTTCTAGGTCTATGTTAGTCAGCTGTTTGTGGTTATGACCAAATACCTAAGAAAAATCACTTTAAAGAAGTTTTATATTTTGGATCGTAGCTTCAGAGGTTTTAATTTAAGGTAAACTAGGCTGTGGTGAGACAGAACTTCATGATGGCTGGAGAATGAGGCAGAGGTGCTATTCACTTTATGGCAACCAGAAATGAGAGAGAGAGAGAGAGAGAGAGAGAGAGAGAGAGAGAGGCCAAAAACTAGGTTTACCCTTCAAGAACCACTTCCTAATAATGCCAACAATTATGAATTGATCAGGTCAGAGTCCTCATGATCCATCCAACCACTTCCCAAAAGCCCTGGCTACAAACATTACATTAAGAATCAAGCACTTGGGCTGGGGAGAATCGCTCAATGGGTAAAAGTATTTTCTGCATAGTGTGAGAACTACGGTTCAGATCTCCAGAGCTCATGTCAAGCATCATGTCAGTGTGCATCCCAGTGTACCAATGGCAAAATGGATGGAAGATACAGTAGAATCCCCAGAAGTGCCCAGGCCAGCTACCCTGGCATACTCCACTGTGAACAGGTGAGACCCTTCCTCAAAACAAGATGGAAGGCAAAGACCAACACCTGAAGTTCTCTTTCATCCACACTGTGCCATGGCACACACGCATCTGCATGCATGCTCACATGTGTGCACACACAACACACAGCACACAAGAACCAACATTTGACATATGACTACCTGCATGCATGCTCACGTGTGTGCACACACACACAACACACAGCACACAAGAACCAAGCATTTGACATATGTCTACCTGCATGCATGCTCACGTGTGTGCACACACAGCACACAAGAACTAAGCATTTGACATATGTCTACTGCATGCAGCTCACGTGTGCACACGCACACACAACACACAGCATCATGAGATTTATAGCCACATGTCTTTCTAGGACAAGGCTGTGTTATGGTCTTCATGGGGTCCTGAATGCAGTTGGTGGACTCTGATGGGTCTTTAAATGTTGGGCAGGTCCTTGGGATGTTGGACATACTTGCCAAGCGTCACTGAGCAAAAGGACATGGCCAGTCCCAGCTGCTGTGCTGACAAGACTGGGTGAGCATGTCATTTTCTCTGCCAGCCCAGCCTGCTCCACCACCTTCCACTCTAATTTCAGCCAAGGCTGAAGCTTTCCACCCCTAACTCTTCCCATCTCCGTTGCTCAGAAGTCACAGGGATGTAGCCAACACTCTGGAGGAATAAAAATAAATAAATAAATAGCATGGTTCATGCTTGGCATTTTTCACTCGGGTTCCCACCATGCCCCACGTTCCCCTCCTACTTGTCCTCTCCTCTCCTCCCCCTTCCACCCCAATACCTACAAGGAAAAAATAATAGCAAATAGGAAGGCTAATTCTAAGTTAGTACAGTCCCAGCGTGTATCCTGGCCCGCCTCTAGTCCTGTTATTTTCTCTTGTGTCTGGCTTTGACAAGACTGATGACATTTACGTTTTCCAAAAGCTTCAATAAAAGGCACTTTAGCTGCAATCGCCTCCATCTAATTTCCCCAGTCATTTTTTTTTTTGCTTAAATCACACAACAGAACTGAGGCCTGAGCTGTTCTGACAACTTGTCACCAAACAGGGATCAGCCCAAATGGAATGTCTTGAAAACCAAGGACAAAAAGGGGGGAAATGGACTTAAGTGGTGTGAGAATGAAGTGGTCTGGCTGGAAGAAGAGAGGAGATTGGCAGGAGTCAATTTGTTAAAGTTCTAGAACAGGTAGTTTGGTATGGTGTGAGGCCCAAACAAACAGAAAATATGTCTGTTTCTCTAGAGAGGAAGTGAAAGGGGGGCTGAGCTGGAAGGACCAGCTGCTCTAATACACATGGTGTTTTCCAAGAGGGAAGAGATCTGGTTCAGACCAAGGTTACTTGACAAAACCCAAGGGAAAGGCATGGGTGCCTTTTCTTATACCATTCTCTGGATAACAAGACAGTGTTCTGGGGAAATCAAATCACAGATTTTTCTGTTCATAGCTTTATAGTAACTCAGAACAAGGGTTAAACACACTGCTTGAAACTTTGCATCCACTTTTTAGATACACGTGTTTTTTTAAAAATATTTTATTTATTCATTTTCAATCAGAGAGAGAGAGAACACCACCTTGTGGGTCTGGCATATGTGGGTCCTGGGGAATTGAACCGGAGGCCTTAGGCACTGAAGGCGAGTGCCTTAACCGCTGAGCCATTTCTGCAGCCCGATACACATGTTTTTGTTCACACCAAAAAGTACTCAATTGTAAAAATTCCTCAATAAATTTTCATAATTACTCATGTTAACCAATACTCAGGTCAAAGAAAAGCACATTTTAAGTAATCTTGCACAAATTCCTTGACAGGGAGTATCAGCCTCATTTCAAAAATGGAAGTTTAGTTTTTCCCCTTTTGGATGTGCTCTAAATGAAACCATGTTGTCAATCCATGGGGTGTGTGGAGATGGTCAGCTTTAGAAGACACTTCCCAGAAATTTTCTAAGCTGGTCACACCAATGTTTTCTTCCACCAGCAGAGTATGAGAGTTCAGTTCCTCTAAGTCTCAATAATACCCTGTTGTAGTCAACTTTCTCTGTTGCTGCGCAGAAAGAACTCAAGCAAAAGTGGCTTTGTGGAGGAATTGGTTTATTAGGCTTATGGACTTCAGGGGAGACTCCATCCTGGCAGGGAAAATGATGGCATGAGCAGAGGGGTGGACATCACCTCCTCCAAGCACTGCAAACAGCGGCAGGAAGGTGTGCCAAATACTGGCAAGGGGGAGCTGGCTTATAACCCCCATAAGCCCGCCCTCGACAACACAGCTCCAGCGAGGTTGTAAACCCCAAACTACCATCAGCTGAGGATCGATCTATCAGAACACATTCATTTGTTTGTGGGGGACACCTGGATCAAACCATTATATACCCAATGTCTGATTTTAGTCAATTTGGTGAGTGTACACACTTTTAATGCTATTTCTTTGATTATGACACTACTGACGATTTGGATATGATTTGTCAAGGCTTCTTTCTAATTTTTTCTCATTTATTATGTGATGGCTAATTTCTATTGTCAACCTGATAAGATCAGTAATCAAGTAAGAGATATGACTCTTGAGCAGTGTCTTACAAGGCATTTTCAGAAAGGAGTGACTAATGGAGGAAGACCTTCCTCCAGAGCAAGCATTCCTTCTGTTGACAGCCTACAGATGAGGAGGTTCTAGGAAAGTCATTGCTTCTTGCCTGGCTGCCTGGACCTCTTGAGGGTGAGTACATCTACCTTGATGCCATCCTTCATGAACAACAGAACCCGGCATCTTCAGCCAGCCGACATGGACTGAAGACCAGCGGCTCTCAGAGACTCCTCCAGAGCTTCAGCACCAGAATTGGGCAGCTGAAGCTTCCAGCCTGGTGGTCTGAGCAGCTATGGAATTCTCAGACTGTCCAGCCTGCAGTCAGCCATTATTGGACTGCCCAGCCCATAACATGTAAGCCAACCTAATAAGATATATTTATTCAGTTATGTCCTCTACAAAACCGTGATTAATACAGATTATCTGTCCTATTCTTGTTGATTTATAAGAACCCTTTATGTATATTCTTGAGATAAGTTTTCTGGTGTTTATATGTATCCATATGTATGATGCAGTGATAATAGGGCTTCATGCCACCAACCTGGTGTCCTCTCTCCTGTCTTCTCCCAGACCTGATTTAGCTCACCTTCTCACCCTATCCTCTCTCTGATCAGCCCATGCTTCCATGCCCCCCAATATTTCTCACTCGTTCTCAGCTCCATGAAGCCTGGATGGTTGCAGAATGATACCCAGAGCTAATATAGCCTCAGCAGACATATAAACCCAGTCCTCCTGCTCCAGCCCAGAGCCTCACATTAGCCCCAGGGCAGACCCAAGGCTCACCTATGAGATGAGCTCTAGAGAGGGTATTGGGAGGCACTCTGATCTCTGAGCATGATTACACAGATACATCAGTGGGAGAACCTTTTTCTGACCCCAGATAGTAAATGCTAAGAAACGACTGGCCTGATGGAACATTTATTTCCAAAGTGAAAGGCAGAGATGGAGAGATGGCTCAAAGGATAACATGCTTGCCTTACACTCGTAAAGACCTGAAGTTCACCACCACAATCTGTGTAGAATTAAAAAAAGCCAAGTCATAGTGTCATGCACCTACAATCCCAGCACTGGTGGGAGGCAAAGACAACTGGATCCCTAGGGTTCACTGGCTAAACGGTCTAGGCTAATTGGTAAGCTCCAGACCAATGAGAAATCCTGTCTCCAAAAAGCTGGACAGTGTTCTTCAGGAAGGAAAGCAGAGGTTATCCTCTGGCCTCTTCATGCATATACACAAAGTGCATTCACATCTGCACACATGTGTGCACACTCATATACACACATTCGAAATAAATACATGAATAATTAAGGAAATATATGTGAAAGTCTAATGCTCTGGCTAGAAATTAGTATTAAATTCTGCCTCATTGCTGTCTGCAATTACTAGGCATTTTTTGTTAACCCAAAATTTTACCAGTTTTATTTTATAAAAATCCTGCAATGCCAGGGCAGCTCATGACCCCATTGAAGCCTCCTTAAGAGCTATGTGTCTTGATAAAATGACTTTTGTCCAGGGGCTACAAAACATTCAGGTTATTCAAGTCAGTTGAGTTACATGCTTCAACTGACTCATGAATGGGGTAGAGGATCATTACTTTTCCATATCTTACTCTACTTTTGTAGTTGTTCTACAACATTCTAGAGCACACAAGAAAGAGAAAAAAATGCAATTATTCTATAATACAAGTTGGTGTATGGCCATCTCTGAATTAGTATCTCCCAGGTAATGCTGCCTTTTAGGAGCTGAGCACAAAAGTGTGTCAGGTATTCTTCTGTGTCTTGTGTCTCCTCTAATCACCATGTTATCCTGGTATAAATATTACTGTCACTGCTTCATTTGTGTGTGAGGAAGCAAAAGCCCAGAGAGTCTGAGCATTGTGTCATATAATACACTTAGTCATTCCTCCTTCTGCCTAAAAGCCCCTGGGTTTAACTGTTATGTTAAAACAACTCACATCTAATTACTTTGTGCTTCTATACCAACACTAGAAAAAGCTGCTCCCTCACCTGTCCATCTTACACCTGTCCCATGATAATGTGTTTTGAAATGTATCATCTCATCTGAGAACTACTTGACAGGGTTGTCATGAAATCAAGTAAGGGTCTTGAAAGATTAAAATAACCTCTAAACAAAGGGGCTGTTGCTGATAAAACCTAGAGAAAGCCAAAGCTTATCTGTGTGGACTGAACAAGCAGGAAGGTGGATCTAAACAGATGCTAACTTTCTGAAGTGAGCTTTCTAAGCTTGATGTTCCACAAATCTAAAGGAACCTGAATCTCAACCAAAAGAGAGGAAAAATAGGAAACTGGAAGAGAAAGCAAAAGTCAAGGTGCCCAGTAACCAAGCTCCAAGAGTCTATTTTCATAATCATGGGGATTTGTTGGAAATGTGATGATTTGGACATTTAAAATATGTTTCCCAAGCTGTTATCATACACCAAGTGTTAGGAAAAATCCACGTTGGGCACGTCTGGATATAAAAATCGGACTCTCCATTCTGTGAAAGGCTGGCAAATATTAGTCCACAAAGCAAGACAAAGAAAATAAGAAAATTAAAGTACTAATTGGACTAGACAAGAAGGGTGAAGGGCACAGTAAAGATAACCTGGGAGGAGCAGATGCCTGAGCTATGAACTCAGAGGGATTTATAGATGCCAAAAAGCATGAGGGAATACCTTCTGCCAGGACCTTCTCTTGAACCCTCATGGAAAGCATAGACCTTCACCCAGAAAATAAAAGGTCCAAATATGTGATTATACATAGAGGATGCTTTGTCCAGCCTCAGGGGCTATACACTTCACAGTCCCAGAGCCTATCCTCAAGACCTCACATCAACAACAGGCCTTCATTTCTAGAGAAAGAAGCCCATGCTCTACACAGGCATAGAGAATTCCCCCAAATCACCAAGCCAGTGGGGTGAAGACTCAAAGGGGCTCCCCAAAGTCTCCGATCTCCAGACCAAAACTGTTCCCATGAAGAAAGCTGGAAGAAATACCAATCTTGGAGACTTGAGTCTGAGTTTACTATATTCTGTTAGAATATTTTAAGTCTGTCCACATTTTTACTGTCTAGGACTAAGGTTCACTGATGTACACACCAGCCTATGTGTGTATTTCTGTGTGATTCTTCACCACAAAGCTTCGTTAGGGCTCAGGGGAATTTCACCCCTAAAGGGAATTGAGATTCCCCAATTCTTTGGACAAAGATAGGAGAGGTAGGAACAAATGACCAAGACAAATCTCAGGGATGGCATGAAATTACCTCACTCAGAAAGCAAAAGCATTGCCCTGTCTCTGATGGATGCATCCCGTTAGAGACGAAGGGTGCTAATTGCCCTTTAACCAGAGGATGTCGAGAACCCTTCCTCACAGCTTCTTCAGGCTGAAGCAGGCAGTGGATGGGTGGTGTTGAAATGATGTCCTAGCACTCCCGATGGCAGATGTTGGGGATGGTGTTATGATTCCAGATGGTATTATCATAAGCCAACTTCACAGTCATGCAAGACCCAGTGGGGGTGAGTTTCAGAGGGAAATTCTCCAGCTTCATCCCTGTTTCTGGCTTAGCTGGAGCTTCTAACAGCCCCTTAACAGCTGGCTGAAGCCCAGAAGGTGATGAACATGGATAGAGCCAAGTCCTGGGATGGTTGTTAATTGTTAATTTCATTAGGGCCATGCATCCATCATAATTATTGGAACATTTCACCCATCTTTACCCCACTCCTGGCTCTTTGCTTCTCTTGTGTTCAGTTCTTTTCTCTTTTTTCTCCTCACCCTTTTACACAGGGTGTTCAATTAATTTACTTCCAGAAAACAAAACCCACTATTGGGATCTTTTGCCTCCTAAGGCTGAAGGCAGATTCCCTGCTGTCTTACAACGATTTCTAACAGCACAAGTCAAGAGAAAGTTGTTAGGAAGGAGAGCAGCCTACTGCACTATTCCCTCGTGACCTCAGTATACTGTGTGCTTGGCTGGCTGTAGAAGTAGGGGAGGCGGAAGCCTAGAAACCAGAGATGAGGAAAAAGAGGTTCTGTCCAGAGGAATGGTGAACTTGGGGAGCAGAAATTCCAGCATCTACAATCCAGATTCCAAAGCAAACAGGCATGGGGCCTGGGAATCCTTCCTGTCCAAGTACACACATCTTGCATCTCTCATTGCCTGGTGCTTATTAGTTCTAGACTAGGATTTAGCTGTAAGCCCACAAGGTCATGTGGGGGTCATTGTGACTCTTGCTCCGATGATCTCAGCACTCTCCTCTTCTGCTCAAAAAAAAAATTGTCATAAAAGAAACAACTTCTAAGCCTAGCAGCACTTGCTGTGGCAGAGATCTTGTGTGATGCCTGCTGTCATCTCCTGTCCTGCCAGTGTCACAGTGGCGTGTGGTAGCAGTTCCTTTGGGACATAACCTTGCCTTCCCCAATTTCTCAGATCCCATACTCCCTGGATCACTCTCCATGGAAGACACCTTTCTGGTCTCCCAGAGTCCATGGCCCATTCCCATAACCCAACCATCCAGCACTAATGGACTCAGCCTAGGATCCTTCCTCCTCTTTCTCCTCTTCTTCCCAATCCACGTTTGATGAATGAATAACCCACCTTTCCACACTGTATCTTATCATCTGCTCAACTTCTGTTTCCTCGTGTCATCTTACCATGGATTGGATCCTTCTGTTTCCTATTCCAATTAGATGATCTTTTATTCGACAAACTCTTACATGAAGTTTACTGTTGCAGTCAGTTGATCGTTGCTGGCACAAAGCACCCAAGCAAAGCAGTTTGTGGAGGAAAGGGTTTATTTTGGCTTACAGACTCCAGGGGAAACTCCATGATGGCAAGGAAAGCAGTGGCATGAGCAGAGAATGGGCATCACCTCTGCCACAGTGAGTAGCAAATAGTGGCAGGAAGGTGTGCCAAGGGAAAGCTGGCTATAACCCCCATAAGCCGGGCCCCCAACAATACACCTCCAACAACATTCCAATTCCAAAATTGCCATCAGCTGGGGATCAAGCCAGAACACCTAAGTTTATGGGGGACACCTGGATCAAACCACCACACTTACCTACATAGTAGGCAGTATCCAAAGCATTTTGTAAATATTGGCCCATTAAATTCTCACACCAAGCCTTTCTTCAGGTAGAGAATCTGAAGCAAGGAGCATTTATGTGACTTCCCTGAGGTCACACAGTCACCGTGACAAAGCCAGGGCTCTACCACAGACCAGTCCACTCTGTGTACTCAATTGTGATGGTCCAAATCTCTTCTCTTCTGCCATGATCGCCATGACCACAGTCCCACCCATCCCAGGACTTGGCTGTATTCTCACCGGCTCTTCCTGTCCCCAGCTGCTACATCTTTGTCCTGAGAATGTTCTATTGTCAAGCTCCATTTCTATTCCATTCTCCTGCTGATTTCAACTACCTTAACTGAAGTGTAAAACAAGCTATCAGCTGCATATGTCCCAGACTTATCTCATAACTGGTCTTCTGTCGTTGAATTGCATAAATCCCCATGCCTCTCCAAAACCCTGACAGTGGACTCAGTCTCTGTAAGTCTGTCCCAACTCAACACACATACACATCTCACTCTGTTCAGCTTGATTATAATGTCCTGTAGCCCATACCTTACGCTTCCATTCAGCCCTCCCACCCACCTCTGCTATAAGCCTATGGCAGTATCAGGCTGGATCACAGGCTGTTTCCTTATAGAGGCTTGGGGGTCTTAGCTGGACCCTGTTGGCATCTGATTTGGTCCATTTGAATTCAGAATTTTCTCTTTGCCATGCCCACTGTGAAGATCAGGCAAAGATCTTGAACAGTTCTCTGCTGCCCTACCCTCAGCCTAACTGGGCTTCTACAAGTTAAGCCTAATTACAAACACCCTGTCTCATAGCTTTTACTAGAAACAGCCACTGTCTGCTTCTCTCCCAAATCTGCATCTCATTTCATAGCAGTGTTTTCTCCCTTTGGGTCCCTTAGGTTTTCTAGAGCCCATTAAAGCAGACGTGCCAGCCTTATTTCCATGAGATGAGATACAATATCCACAATTCCCTTCCTTTCATGTCTTGAACAATTTATTTTTCCTCTTCTTCCACGTGTCCCAGGCCTTTTGTTCTCCACGATTCTTCTTTCCCCTAGGCTGAGATTTGAGTTTGAAATGAATATTCCCACCGGTCACCCTCCATGACTCAGCTCTGGAGGGATGAGAGAGGAGGGGCTTCCTGTGTTTCTGACTTGGAAACCCAGTATCCCACTGAATGTGTGAGGCCTCCACCAAGGAAAGGAATGCAAGCCAGGAACCACATGCCCAGTATGTGGATTGGGGGTTGGCAACCCAGAGGTGATTTTCATTGTCACACACTGGTTTTCACATGTAACCACAGCACATCTCCACCTAGAAATTGGCACCTCCAGATTAATAAATGCTGTTGAGGGAAAGTAAAGGACACAGAGGGAAAGAGAAAGGGAGGGGATAGAAATGAAGGAAAGAGTGAAAGTAAGCTTTATGAGATGTTGTGAACAAACCCTTAACACTGCTTCCTGCGCTGTTCAGGGCATAGGCCAAGAAAAGTCCAGTCTGGCTGAGAGTGGTACCCTTGTCTCCTGGTGATGCATCTTAACAATCAAGCTTCTAATTGTCAGCAACTACAGAGCATCCATCTCTAAGCCCTTTTCATTAGTCCTCACTAATGTGACCCTCCTGAGTCTAAATCACTATGCGGCTTTTTGGACTCAGACATTCATTAGCCCACCCACACAGCCCCAACATTGGGCCCCATGCTTTCAGAAAAGACGTCAAGCCCAGGACCACAGGGTACGAGAAGGCTGCGTGGGCCTCGGCCTTGGCTCAGCAGTGTCGTTTACAGGAGCAAGGAGAAATATCCAGGAACCCAGATTCCCCAACTTGCTCAGTAACGTTGGAAGTGCTCCTAAAATGAAATCCTTGTAATCCACTCCAGGCCCCTGGGCTAAAAGGCAAACTTACCACATGGACCCACAATAAGGGAAAGAAGCAAAAAGAACAATAGAAACACAGGCAGTGGTAAGCAAAGATGGGGCTGGGAAATCAGCCTCCCTGGGCTCAAATACTTGCTATGCACTGGTTCCTGGCTGTGTCAACGTAAGAAATGAATTTCCTTCTCTGGGCCTCTGTTTCTTCATCTATAAAATGGAAATTATGGGGTGTCTTGCCAATGGATTCTATTGTGATATTGAAATGGAACAATACATGTGAGTCCTTATAACAAGCTTGTTGTTGACAAGCTACAAGAGCTACGTCTCCTCTACCTAACTTCATCATCCCACAAAGGATAGACTTGTTCCCAAGGATAAAAGAGAATTTGGAGAATGACCTTGAGCAGTAGTAAGGACACATTCCACCCATTCTAAACCTTCCACTACGACATTGTATGGGGAATAACAAACCACGTGGAGTCTCAGGGCAGTCATAACTCTTTTCTCAGGCACCTGGGGATTGGCTAATGTGAAGGATGGCTTGCTTTAAGCTACAGGTCCTGCTGGATATGGCTTTCACTGTGGTTTACATCCTGGCTCATCCTATAGGTGTTTGTCCCGGGATTGAGGTTACACCAGGGCAGCTGCTTGGGGGAAGGAGGCTTTTCTCATGGTTATGATGGGCAAGAAGTTAATAAGTTATTTAAGAGCGTTTTCCGGGCTGGCACCCTCTCATGTCTAACCATAAACTTTTAAGCAAAGTTTCGCCTGGGTGTCACAGCCCAAAGTCCAGGGCTGGGGTAGGAAGGGGATTCACACTACATGAGAGGCATCAGAGCCACACGTACTCACCAAGAGCAACCCCAGGGAAGGGAGGAGAAGCAGAGTAATAACTAAGTCTACCACAGGTAGGTCTCTGTATCCATCACCCTCACTCTCCAGGCCATCTAGGGCACGATGATGCCCATCCTTTGCAATGTGTATGTCACTGAGGAGCAGCACCCTGCCGTGGCACTTGATCAAAGTCCAGCTCCTGAGGGGTCCAGCTTCCTGCAGGGAGTATGCTGGGGCTTGCAGTCTCCAGGGAGCCAATGCTGTCTGTCTACCCCAGAGAAGAAGGTGTGAGCAGGCTCTGG
This sequence comes from Zapus hudsonius, assembly GCA_004024765.1. Lineage (NCBI taxonomy): Eukaryota > Metazoa > Chordata > Mammalia > Rodentia > Dipodidae > Zapus > Zapus hudsonius. The sequence continues at coordinate 29,407 of PVHP010002192.1, read as the reverse complement.
CAATGCAGACATCCCTGTGTACCCAGCTCAGGAAGGAGGAGGAGGAGGAGGAGGAGGGACTCTACTGCTGTTCTGGAGCTAGACTTACCAACCAGAAGCATTGACCCCCCCCCCAAGTAAGGGCTTGGCCCCATTTTGAGGACAAAGTACAGTTAATAGCTTTGAAAATGTGCAGCTGGAATAAAAATTGTTACCAAAGTGGGTTCTTCAAATTTTAGATAAAAGCAATTGCTTGTGAAAGCTTCAGTCAATCGAGTTGCACTGGACGCAGCGAGATGACTTAATGTAGCTATAATAGAGTCAGGTACCGGTGCCCAGGAGCGGTCAAGGAGATGGTGGGTGCCTAGAAACCATGGCATCTTCTGTGTTTGCAGTCAGAAGACAAGGTAAGGTTGAGGGGAGGGTAGAAAGAAGGGTCCCTACCCCTTCTTGAGAGAGATTCAGAGGCACAGACTGCCTTAAAGGAGCTTGGCTGGCAAGCTCTGGGCACGTCCCAATGGAGATGGCCCCTGCCCATCCTCAGTGGCCTCCCTGCTCTGATCAGGATGGACTGTGTCCTTCTGTACCTGCTTGGCCCCTGGCACAGTGCCCTCACCATTCAAACATTCATTAAGGGACTTCCAGAGTAAGACATTCATTCACCTTCAGAAGCTTGATATCTCCACAAGCAGACAGACAGGAAAATCGACATTTCAACACAAGTTGAAGAGTGTTTGGATAAAGACTCCTTCCTGGTGCCAGGGAAGACCAGAGAAGAAGCGGCTGGCTAGGCAGGATGGACAGGCATACAGATTTTTTTCATCCAAGGCAGGGCAAGTGTACCAGGCAGGAAGAGAAAACAACTCATGCAAAGTAGAGAGGGTCTGAGACACTTGAGGCCCAAGGGAAAGGCATTGATCAATCCACAAAACCTCAATCCCATCACCAGAAAAGTGTCAAGTGCGTAGCTATGATTTGAATGTAAAATCAAACACACTCGTGGGTTTGAACATGTGGTTCCCAGTTGATGGTGTGATTTGAGAAGGTTTTGGAACCTTTTGGAAATGGAGAAGAAGGTGGGTCACTATGGGTGGGCTTTCAGGCTTTGTAGCCCAACCCCACTTCCAGATTCCTCTGTTTCTTCAGTCTGGCTACAATGTGACCAGTTGGTCTCCTATTCCAGCTGCCATGTCTTCCCTGCTATCATAGAATATAAGCCAAAACAAACCCTTTCCTTCCTTAATTTGGTCCCAGCAGCAAGAAAGTAATTAAGACATGTACCTTAAATAAAAAGAGTAAAAGAAGATTCAGGATTCAGTGTTGCCACTTGGTCCCCCATTGTGCCCTCTCCTTCCCTGGCAGGACATTTGTATTTCTAATTGCCTTTTGATTTCCAAGTTAAGTCAGCTATTTGGCGCCCCACACTTTCTGGACAGGAAAAGGATTTCTGAATTATTATGAGCAATTGTTCAGGGCTGGGACTGTTGTCCTCTGTCCCCAGCGCCATTTCAGTCCTGTCCTTTGAACTGGAACAGATTTCAGTAGGTCAGTTTGTCCATTACACTGTGAGTTCCTTAACGATCTCCATCACACACAATGCTTAGCCTGTGGTCAGGGGTCAGATGAATAAAAGGAGGCAAGAACTAATTAATGAAAGGACAAATCAATGAGGGCAAACTTTTTCCAGCAAGGTGAGAGAGCAGAGAATCACAATGGAAGTTACAAATGTAAAATCTACCCCAAATGTCATCAGATAAAATTGAAAAAAAAAAACATAACTAGGTTCTTACAAAGGTATAAAAATGGTCCACTATAGTATGGACAATAAGAAATCAATACAGAGTCCTCATGGGAAATAGGCCTTCGGAGGGTCACCGTTAAGAAAGTATATTATGCTTATGATGTGTGTCTATGGGGTGGATACAGACGTATTAATGAGTAGTTCTTCTATGTCAGGTGTAAGGAGTAATGATTTTGCATATAAAGGGTTTTCTGTCATTGTTTGATCTTGTTTCTGTTTTTCATGAGGAAACCGAAGTAGAATGAACCAAAAAGAGCACTTGTCAGGATAAGAGTTGGGTTATAACTGTCGGTCTGTAGAATCTGCCGTCTGTACTACACAGCCCCACTGCGAATGCTATACACACACACGATGTATCTGCACACTCCACACACATGCGTGAGAAACAGTGTGACTTGCCCAAAGTTTCATCATTCCCCTCAAACTGGATCAGGTAGAGACATAGGTAGTCAGTTACCTTTCTTACCCTGTGGGGAAATGTCCCAAGCACTCCAGTGGATCTGAAAGCAGGGATAGTATCAAACCCTATGCATATTCAATGTCCTTATACATACCTCTCTATGATTAAGTTTATCAGTTAAGCACAGTAATGATTATCAATATCAAATCATAAAATTGAACAATTATAAGAATGTATTCTAATCACTGTTCCTGTGCTTTTTGAGCTATGATTAAGTGAAAGATCAATTGAACACAAGCATTGTGACAATGGGGCCCAAAGAGTCCATCTCGGGCCTGAGAGTGATCAGCGACAGTCAGGCCAATAACACACACGTGTGACACGTGGAAATACTGGTCCCTCCATGTGTAACATCCAGTGAGATGTCATTATGCTACTCAGAAGGCTTGCAGTTTAACACATCTGAATTGTTTACTTCTGGAAATTTCCGTTTACATTTTCAGACCTCAGCTGACTGCAGGTAACTATAAACATGGAAAGAGATAAGGAGAAACGCTGGATGGCAATATGGGGACACAAATGAATATGAGGCTGGATCTTATGAAGACAGGATCCCAGCACCTGCAAAATCAATTGTGCTCTATCAAGGTCACTCCTCACTGTGAAGTTCATGAGGGAAATTTCTACACAGAAGGCAAGGTCGGGCATAGTTCCATTTCAGAATAGCTGAGCTCCAGAGAAACCTTTGGTGGACCACATAAGGAATTAATTCCTTGGACAGACCCAGCAAAGCCTTCTAGTAAGCCAAGCAAGCAAACCCAGAGGATCTCTGCCTGCTGTCGGGGTCTTCTCCAGAGACCTCAGCATAAAAGGGCTGTCCTGGCTCTCCTCTGGCCTACCATGCATCCATTTTCCAGACATCCCCACTTAAAGGTCAAAGGCAGCTCCCACTATCAGGGTCTCTGCATGCATGCCCACTTCCTATGCAAATGCATCTTTTCTCCTACAACGTTAGGAATTGTGCAAGCCAAGCATGGGAAAATCATCTAGAATGCTCACCCTTCCCGCACCCTGAATCCTGCCCACCTGCAAGTCTTGTTGGGGTGACCACAACTTGAATTCGTCACAATTCTCCCTTTGCAACTGTCCAGCTTGTGGCCTGTGTCTCCAAAACCAGAACATGTCCCTCTAGAATGCAAGAAGTCTTGTGGGGAGCAGGAGAGAGAGTAAAATCTTGTAGACGGGGTGATACCGCACTCTTATAAGACGATCTTGTGTTCTTTTTTCTTTCCTTCCTTTATCCCTCCATCTGCCCCTCCCTTCCTAAGAATATAAAAAGTCATCCATGTTTAACATATACAACTTGATGCGTTTGGAGTTAAGTAAACAAGCATCAATCCATCACTCATCTATGCTATGAGCATTTCCATCTCATGAACATCTATGAATTTCTTCCTACTGCTTTTATTGATAATTAGTTTGTATGTGTTAAGAATGCTTAACATAATGGGCTGGGAAGATGAGTTAGTGGTGAAAGGCACTTGTTTACAACGCATTCTTTCTTGGTCTTAATTCCCTAGTACCTATATAAAGCCAGATGTGCAAAATGGCACATTTTTTGGTCTGGAGTTGGTTTACAGGGGCAAGAAGCCCTAGTATGTCCCTGCTTTAGCTCACCTCCCCTCTCCTCTCTCTTTCCTTCCAAAATAATAAATAATTTTTTTTTAAAAAAAAGAATGCTTAACGTAAGACATCCTCGTAACATACTGGTAAGTGTGCAATACAGTAATGTTAACCATGTTGTACATACCTGTCAAACTGCTATAGTAAAAGCCATTCAGGGCTGGAGAGGTTTACACAGTGAGTAAAGTTCTTGCTGCAAAAGCATGATGAGCTGAGTTCAGATCCCCAGAACCGACATAAAGCCGGCCACAGTGGGAATGCTATACTCCAAGCTCTCCTAAGGAAAGATGAGAGATGGAGACAGGAGAATCCTGAAAGATCATGGGCAAGCAAGCCTGGCATTCTCAGTGAACAAAAGACTCTGCCTCAAACAAGGTGAAAGGCTAGGGCAACACTTGGGGTTGTCCTCTGATCTCCACACATGTGCTGTGGCATGAGTGTATACACACACACACATACATATATATATATATATGTATATGTCATATACACACACCACATACACACATCATACACACCATATACACACATCATATATATATATATATATATATCACATATACACACGCCATATACACACATACACTATATACACACACACCATACATGCACACATACAGACACCATATAAACACACACCATATACACACATAAACACATCATACACACACCATATATACACATACACACACCACACACCCACACACCACATACACACACACAACATACACCATGCACACACACATCATATATACACACAAATTTGAGAAATCATTCTCTAACCACTGATTCCCTCTCCTCCAACTCCCAAAACTCCCATTTCTCTCTCTGCTTCTCTGAGTTCAGCTAGTTTAGATGATGATGATCTAGGTGGTACCCTATAGTGTGTGTCTTGCTGTAACTGGCTTATGACAGTATCATATACCCTGGGTTCACTAATCCAGGTTGTCAAAGATGGCAGGATTTCCTTTTTAAGGCTGAGGAATATTCCAATATGTGTATAAATCACTTTTTTCTTTATCTGTCATCTGCCAATGCACATTTGGGTGTTTCTGTATCTGGACAATTGTGAGTGATGATGTTCTGAGCATTTGGGATGAAGATATATCTTGAAGGCTCAGACTTCATTCTGTTTTCTTTGGATATACAGTGGAGTTCCCAGATCACGTGGTAGCTGTCACTTCTTTAAACACTTCCACAATATTTTCCACAGTAGGTCTATTAACTTAGCAGGTTGCTCTTTTTCCTGTTTAGAACATTTTTTCTGATGGTAATGGAATTTTCCAATGATTCTCGACAAGATGACAACTGACCATAAAATTTCTTGTGCCCTCATTTAATTTTTACCACCCAGAGATCATCTCTTGCCCAAGTGTAGAGAGTAAGCAAACTGAAAAGCTCCATGTTTCCTCTACAAGAAACACTTGCTGAGATCTGAAAATGGAGACAGGAGAATCCTGAAAGACCATGGGCCAGCAAGCCTGGGTGTCCTGATCATAGGACAACCCCAAACACATGCTGAGATCCGAGATGTGGGGGGCAGTTGTGATGTGAAGGTAAAGTACACCCCCTAAAGCCTCGTGTGTTTGAATACTGCATGTTTGGGGGAGGTTGTGGCGCCTTTGGGAGATGAAGCCTTGCTGTAGTCAGTGGGTCACTGGGGGTTAGCCTTGAGACCACGTAACCCATCTCCACATCTTCTTTACCCTCTGCTTCCTGCCTGTTAATGTGATGCCAACGTCCCACTCCCACCATGCCTCCCCCTTTATGTAAATGTAAGCCAAAATAAACTCTTTCCTTCCCTAAAGTACTTCCACTTGGGTGGGTTTTTTCCCACTCCAATGAGAAAGTAATGGATACTACTGATACTACTACTAATGGAGGTTCCAAGCAGAACCGTGGAAGCAAGTTCCTTCTGAGCTCAGTGTTTGCATGATGAATAAGAAGAAATCTTCCCAAGGAGACTGATGGTAAGGAAAGAGCAGCTCCATATGGGGATCTGAACATCTTTGAACTGTTATGTTTTGTGCCAAATAGGATAGAAGTGGTTTATTGCTACAACTTCACATATAGACACATTTCCAAAAAATTGAATGTAGATTATATTAGCCTGTTCAAAAATCTATCAAATTCAGCAATTACTTTTTAAAACATTTGTTAAAAAAATTTTAATGTAATGCGTTCTCTCAAGTATAGTCAGAAAATAACATCAAGGGCAGCAGAAATTTAACAAACAAACTTCGATTTTTAAAATATTCCTATATTTGGTGCTTGGGGGATGGCTCAGTCAGTAAAGTGCTTACTATGGACAGGAGGCATGGTGGCATGTCCCTTTTGATGGAGAGGCAGATACAGGAGAAACTCAGAGTTTGGTAGCTAGCTAGTCTACCTGAAGGGTGAGCTCTGGGTTCTAGGAGAGACCTGATCTTAACAAATAAGAGACATCAATTGAAGAAGGCATCACACTTCAGCAACACACGTGCATGCAGATGGCACACACACACACACACACACACACAAGAAAGAAAAACTTCATCATATAGTTGTCAGGTGAGATTAAAATAATGACTTCATGTCTTAATTAGTACAATCAGAGAGAGACATGCTTCTTGCCTATGCATCTAGAAGTCTTTATCAAACTATTTTCCAATAAATGAACAAACAAAAAGATTAGTGAGATAATCTCTACTTAAAAATTGATGCTTGTGCTCTTGGATATATGACTCAGTAGTTAAAGGTGCTTGCCTGCCAGCAAAGCCTGCCGGCTCACGTTCAATTCCTGAGCACCCACATAAAGCCAGATACAAGAAGGGATGACCCTGGCATGTCCATACACACAGGAGCACATGTGTGCAAATAAATGAATATTAAAATATTTATCCAAAAGTTTCCTGTTTCTTTTATCTCAAGGGCACACCAAGACTCAATAAACATTACAGATATATTTAATTAATTTGTATTGTCTTAGTAAGGCAAAAGAGATTTATTAAGAAAAAGATGGAAAAGCCCCACAGTGACAGGACATGAATGCCTAAGATTTCATCAGGTATCAGAAGAAAAGAAAGAAGGGAGGAAAAAAAGGGACATTTTTGGTTTTTTAATTAAATCTCAGAAAAGTGGGCAGGCTCAGCAGTGAGAATCTATAATCAACTCCATAAATTGTATTTGTGATCCATTAAAAAAATAAACATGTTAGGCTTTATTTCACCTTTAAATTAAACCAGTCATATTGCTTATATTCACATATATATTATTGTTATATATTATTAGCATATATTACATATCATAAGTTAATATATATGAAAGGAACCAACTAGATTGATTTTCAGAGATGTAAAGTACATAAAATATTTAAACAAATATAAAAATTAATATACAATGTATAATATATAAATACTATATATATCAAATATGTATCTTACATTGTGTATACTGTATATACACTTCATGTACTATATACTGTAATTAGTTTTTTTAATGTTATATATAAAATAAAGCTCTTGACATACTAGTAAAATTTTTAGAAATAAATTTAAGAGTACACAGTTGCAATATCAAATAAAACCATGTGGGGACCGCTGGCTTCTGCCATGCCTCACCTCCTGGGATCTAACCTCCCTCCATCCTTGGTTCAGATCTTCTCTCCTTCCCTCTGCCAAGCTCACTTACCCAAGCTCAGCTCATCTGTCTGTCCTTAGGACAATGAGGGCATCTCATTCCCTGTCCTCACCCTCTCTCCGGGTTCCCTTCTTCTAGCTCCTCTCACAATAAATAGCACACTGCAATTGTGCTCCCTGGCACGGTGAGGATCTAGTTCCCAGACTCAGCTCTTCTATTCTCTGAACACAGTCATGTGATAAGCATCCCGAAGATAGAGACTGTGCAGAATTCATCCCCCAGGGCATCCCCAAAGCCCAGCCAGCTCCTGGAATAGTAGGCATTTATTGTAGGGGTGTTGGGTCCAGGGAGACAATCCCTATCGTCAACCACCTTCTATGTGAAAACATTCTCCTCCTGGATGGGCCTCGATCACCAAACTCCCTCAAATCTCCCTTTTCAACCATTTCATCTCAGGGAATCCTGTGTCTCTTCTTGATCCCTAAAGCATCCTGCAGTGCTAAGCCCAGGTCCCAGGGAGAAGAGCTAGAAGTACCAATCCCTCCCCTTCTCCTGTACCCCAGAGGTCCATATGCAAAGCCAGAAATTTCATCCAATCACTGAGAGTTCTACATTCCAGGATAACCCAGGCTCACAGTCCTTTGAGACACTGCAGAGTCATTCAAGTATATCAAAGATGGTGAGTTTTTCTTAGGGAAACTTTATTTATTTATTTATTTATTTATTTATTTATTTATTTATTTATTTATTTATTTATTTAATTTGCAAACAGAGAGAGAGGAAAGGTGAGAGAATCGGCGTACCAGGGCCTCCAGCCACTGCAAATGAGCTCCAGGTGCATGCACCCCTTTGTGCATCTGGCTTTACATGGGTACTAAGGAATCATACTCAGATCGCCAGGCTTTGCAAGCAAGTGCTCTTAAACTCTGAGTCATCTTTCTAGCTCAGGGAAACGTTTTAAGTCAAGTCCCAGAGAGTGAGGACCAGTGAGCAGACCTGATTGGAAAATCCGTGCCACCAGGGTGTTCCTTAGATTCGCCAGGCTAGAGGAATGCTGTTCTTCATTGGGAGTGACACGAGACATTTCTAATGAGTCTCCTTGGCCCCCAAGAGGATTCAAAAGTTACTTTTGAAAACAACAAAATGGTGTACAGAAAGAGAAAGGCAAAGGCAGAAGCCAGCAAGATCATAAACTAAGCACACCCCCTTCTCCTCACCATGAATTGGGCACATTAAAATGTCAAGTTCAAATACAGAACTCACTGGACTCTAGAACCCTGGGTTACCACACATGTGGGTCTACTGTCAGTAGAAAGTGAGAAGCACTTGGAGTTCAGGCCACCTGCTGCAGAAGATATGGCAGTTGGTGCTAGAGAAGGTAGGGTAAGGATATGCCTGAAATAGATTCAGAAACAGAAGATATGAAAGACAGTAGATTTAAGGGTCATAAAAAAAAACCAGGAAGGTGAGATTTCTAGCTAGAAATCCTAGCTTCCACAGGGTCTCATATGCCATCCTGGAGATGCAATTTAAAAAATCTCAAAGGCTTTAGGGAAAGGAATGAACTTCTAATCTTGGGCTGTCTGGAAATTCTATCTCTCTGGATAAACCAATCATGCTTGCTATTCCTGCCATGGAGAGTGTCTATGTTCATTTAGCTTCTAAATACAGTTATCTGGTAAGATTTCTTTTCAGTATCTCAGCTATTCCCAGGAGTGCATGGAAAGGGGGTAGAGATGTGCCAAATGGCAATACTCCATAAAACTAATTACCTGGGAAATTATGTGGGGAAAATGCATTGTGATACAGGTGTTCCAGATAGTTCATAAGTCAGGACAAGCCTTGCATTTATGAGCCATAAATGAAAATATTGAATATGCAATGTCTATTATCCTTGTGGCTCCACATTCGGAATCCCTGGTTAAATAATGCCTGAGTGCCATCAGTCATGGTGATTAGGTCACCAGCCCCACCCTTGCTCCATCAGAAGCCAGCAGCCTCCTCACAGTATGCATTTAGGTTTTGGCTTTGATTTTCCTTCCTGTCGAGACCTGAGTGGCTTCTCCAGACCTCACCTGAGTGCTCCAACCTGGCTCCTGACCACTTAGCCCAATCTGTAGGCTGTCCACTCACCCTAAATGGATCTAAAGTACCAAGTCCATGGATTTTCTCTCTTCCTCTATGATGATGACGACAGGCAACCAATAAAAATGATGTAAAAAGACAATAAATATGAAGGGATGAGCCAGAAGATAAAAAAATATGAACATATATTAAAGCAAACCTCTAACGTTTTCTAATTTATTCTCAGATGTTGTCACCTTGTCTCATTGATGTCACTGAAGTAGAAGAAACAAGCAATCCACAGTTCCACTAATGCATACACACAAACACGCACACACACACACCCCTACTGGCATGCAATCTCTCCACCTTCTTTCAAATATTTCCACTTGTAAATGGCATTCCACCCTTTCTTGCCTACGATGGCCCTAGGGTTATTTCTCCCATAGCTTCATTTTTTTCCCCTCTATTGACATCTTCTCACGGGTACATGTGTGGATTCTCCATATTGCGATACCAGTGAGTCACTTTCTTGTGTAATTCCTTCTCCTGAAGCTCAAGCCAATTCATGACTTAATTTTAGCCAATACACGATAACAAAGCTGGGGGGGGGGATGTGACTTTCTGTTATATACAAGTTGAACATCACTAACTGAAAAAACTAAAATCTGAAGGTTCCAAAATTCAAAACTTTTCGAATTCAACATGTCACCATAGTGGAAAATTCCACAACCAACCTCAGAGATGGGTCACAGTTAAAATGTAGATGTAATAACATGTATAAAATTACCTCCAGACTTGGTATATAAGGTACATATTGACATCTTCTCACGGGTACATGTGTGGATTCTCCATATTGCAATACCAATGAGTCATTTTCTTGTGTAATTCCTTCTCCTGAAGCTCAAGCCAATTCATGACTTAATTTTAGCCAATACATGATAACAAAGCTGGGGGGATGTGACTTTCTGTTATATACAAGTTGAACGTCACTAACTGAAAAAAATAAAATCTGAAGGTTCCAAAATTCAAAACTTTTCGAATTCAACATGTCACCATAGTGGAAATTTCCACAACCAACCTCAGAGATGGGTCACAGTTAAAATGTAGATGTAATAACATGTATAAAATTACCTCCAGACTTGGTATATAAGGTACATAAGAAACACAATTGAACTTTATGCTTATATTTGAGGCCTAAGTCTGAGATATCTCATTATATATGTGTAAATATTCCAAAATCAGAAAAATCCAAACTATTAAATTCTGGACTTGAATATTTTCAATAAGGTCTCTATGGGAAAGGTCAACTCTGAGTTAATGAAGTCCTCTCAGAGAGACCTCCTGCTAGTCTTGATCTAAGCTAACATGTTGTGAGAGGGAGTCAGAGGTCACGTGTCCAAGAGTCACAGGCAGCGTCACAGAGCTAAGGAGGTCAAGGGAAAGGGAACTCAGTTGAACTGAATTCAAGTTGCAATGATGTGACCTTGGAAGAAAATTCCTTAGTTCTCAAGTGACTCTCAAGACAGTCCCAAAAGGAACACTTGCACAATGGAGGTGCCAAAACCTGGGGGAGGTAATCAACAGCTTTTAATCTGGCCAAGTAATCTACTCAGTGATGGGGAGCCCTTGACTGGAACTGAGGACTCAGGGTGAAATGCACTGGGAACCAAAATCTTGGGCCCCCAAAGAGAAATTCACTTTACAAGTGATTCACAAAGAGGCTACTGGCAATAGAACCTACCCAATTCAGAAATGTGTATCTCAGTTAACCTATACTGATCTCACTCTACGACGGAGATCCTCTTTGTATTTTTCAGAAGGCAGCGAGAGAGCTGTGGCTCTTTCAACCCTACCAATGGGACACAGACTGATAGCTGACATCCTGGCAAGAGATGAACCACCCCAGACTTACCGTGGAGGATCCACATGGAACCCCACAGAGAGTGGCCGGATAAGCAAGAGACCCTTAACCACAGCCAATCAGTCAAACCAGGATAAACCAGACAGACAGACACCAACGATTTTCAACACAACCTAAAGCAGAAGTACAGAGACCACTGAGACCTTAACAATAATGCAGCCTTAATAGTCACCCTCCATGACTCAGGGAATTGAGTGGAAGAGGGGGCGGAAATATTGTAAGAGCCATGGTGGAGGAGAATGTCCAGAGATATTGTCCCCCCTCTGTAACAACATACAAAGGGGGGGGTGAAACCGGGTTGACTCCTAGGCTATCCATAACCCCCTACCCCATGGACTGATCCAGACTGCCCACAGAGGAGGATACCCAGCTGATTGGGGACAGGGAAGAGGGAAATCTGGGAACTGAGGATACCAACTCATTATTTGCTCATTCAATGTATCTAATTGTGGATAATAAAGGATTTAAAAAAAAAAAAAGACAGCCCTGCCAGCCTCATAAAAACTTGTGCCAAAGACACCCAGCTTTGCCACCCATGCTTCCAACCTATAACAATGAAGGCCATATGCCTGGGTGCATCTCTATTCTTCTACAGTAGCAGAGTGCAAGCCTGTAGTCACTGCCTCTGTTAATAAAACTATCTGAGACTAGGTGGACCATGGGCAGCAGAGCTGGAGGGACAGAGCCTCCCAACGTTATTGGAGCTCAAAGGATTCCTCTCAAGTCCCAGATATGCCAGACATAGAGCTGCAAGGTTTAATGTTTCCCTGGCTAGGTTTAGGTCTTGCTTTATTCTAATATTTCCTTGCTTACCACCATCACTTCCTTTTGGAATGGGAATGTTTATGTTGTGCCATGATATGTTGGAGTCATGTAACTTGTGCTTTCATTTTACAGGAGGTCAGAGTTAAGAAACTGCTTTGAGTCTCACATGAGACTTCAGATTTTGAGCAGTGTTGTGATTCCTGAGGACTATGGGGACTTTGAAAGCTGGAATCAATACATTTTGCAGCAGGAGATGGTCGTGGAGCTTGTAGGGACCAGAGGCAGAGCATTTTGGTTGGAGTGCAGAATGTCTCCACATAGGCTCATGTGTTTGCTAAGGTTGTGGAACTTTTAGAAGTTAAAGCCTTGCTGGAGGACATAGGTTACTAGGCGTGGCCCTTGAGATGATATAGTAGTCATCATCTGTTTGTTCTCTGCTTCCTGCCTGCTGATGTGACAGCTGGCTTCCTGCTCCTGCCGTGTATGCCTTCCTTACCATGATGAACTCTATCTTCTGGAATTGTAAACAAACATAAACTCTGTCATGAAAGAAAGAAAGAAAGAAAGAAAGAAAGAAAGAAAGAAAGAAAGAAAGAAAGAAAGAAAGAAAGAAAGAAAGAGAGAGAGAGAGAGAGAGGGAGGGAGGGAGGGAGGGAGGGAGGAAGGAAGGAAGGAAGGAAGGAAGAAAGAAAGAAAGAAAGAAAAAAAAAGAAAGAAAGAAAGAAAGAAAGAAAGAGAGAGAGAGAGAGAGAGGGAGAGGGAGGGAGGGAGGAAGGAAGGAAGGAAGAAAGGAAGGAAGAAGAAAGAGAGAGAAAACCCTTGATATCATTTTATTCTAGACATCACCTTTTCGTTTTTATCCTCACAGAGTAAAAGTTCTTAAAAGATGGGACTAGTCTGTGTCTCATATTCCCTCCAGCCAAGCTTTTATTCCCATCCTCAGAACCTCTCTTCTCTGAAACAGCAGAGGCTTCCTTCCATGATACTAAATCCCGTGGAACCGTCTCAGTTCTCAGTGGGACAGCTGACCACTCTGCATATGCCTTTCCTTGGTTCTTATAACACCACCATGATGCCCTCACGCCTTCATTATCCTCCTGACATTCTCTCCCAGCCTCCTGAGGTGGTTCCCCCTCCACACCCCATGATCCCTGGGGTGCCCATGCTCAGTCTCTCACCTGCCTGATCTCATTTGATCTCGTGATCTTGGAGAGGATGGATATTTACATGTGCATCTCCAACCAAGCTTTCAACTCAAACTCCAGGCTCATAGGTCTGATGTCCAACTCCAGATGCCCAAAACAGAACTCCAGGTTCCTGGATTTGAGGGTCCATTTCAACTCCATGTGACCAAATTGGGTCTCCAGACTCTTACTCACCAAGTACATGATTCCTCTCCTTTACCCCCAACAATGACGATTCCTTCCTCTCTATTTCTCACTCCTGAAACCTTAGTCAGTCCTAACTTATTCTTTACTTCACACACCATATCCAGTCAGAAAGCTTTTACTGGTCCTTTTTCACAGTCTCTGCTGCCAAGCCCTCTGTCTGAGCCTCCCAGATACTGAAATGGCTTCCTGATTGCTTTCTCAAGCTCTAGTCTGTTAGCACATCCTCAGAGTGAATAATAAAAATATGATTTCATTTAGAACCAACTTCTCTGATAGTGATCTACTACACTCAGAGTAAAGGTTAGGATCCTTTCAGGATCTAGTACTAAGAACAGGAAGGCCTCAATCTCTAGTGTTTCCCTTTGTTCTATATTCTACGGTGCTCTGCCTTCATAATATGCTTAGGTCATGGTAGGCATGCTTCTACCACCAGGTCTTATGGTTAACTACCTCTCTGACTTCTTTCCCCAGTTATCCAATGATTTCTCCCCTCATTTCCTTCATATCTGTATTCGAATCTCTTCTGTTGACCATCTTCCCACATTTCTTGCTGCTCTTCTTGGTTCCCTCCTTTGCACTGATCATGACTTTGTGTGCTAAATCGAGTTGGCCCTCCAAACCCATGGATTCAGTGTCTATGGGTTGAACCAACCTTATGCCAAAATTCCACCTGTGCTGAACATAAACAGAATTTTTCTTATCTTCGTTTCCTACACAATGAAGTTTAAGAACTGTATATTACATTAGGTATACAAGTAACATAGAGGTGATTCGACCTTCATGGAGGATTCACAAAGGTTATATGCAAATTTATATAAGGTATTTGAGCATCTGTAAATTTTGGCATCTATCAGGAGTCCGGAATCTGATTGCCTCCAAGGACAAAGGCAACGATTATTTTTTAATTTTATTTAATGTTAATTTCTGGTACTGGAATATAAGTTCAGTGAAAACAAAGACTTTTTCCTGTTTTATTAATATACTCCTAGTGCCTAGAACAATGACAGGTTTTATATATATATATGATCAATAATATTCATTAAGTAAGTAAATAATTAACTGAGCACATAGTCTTCAAAAATATTCTTTAATGTAACAGAGCAGAGTGCTAGCTCTCAGAGGAGAACCCATCTTAGACAGAAGGCCCACCGTAGGGAAGAAAAGAAAATTATAGAAACTATGCTTCATATGTGCAATAAAAATGCGAAAGGACTTTGCCAATTTCAGATAAAACAAGAAGAAACTGCATGGAGAAATCTAGCAGCTAAGCTACATTCCACATTTGATTGAATACTGTAGAACATCAATCAGTGTTTTAAAGGATAAACTAGATAACAATCGCCAAATAGAAAGAAAACAACTGAACGTCCAGGAAAAAGGATATGATCCAATTATTTTATGCATAAAAACAACAGAAAAATCAGGTTTTACATTTTCTCAGTTTATAAAGAATATTTGAGTTCCCTTCCTGAAAAAAATTACTTAAAACATTCTCTGGGCCACTGAATTCAATAATAGGAAAATAGTAGGGAGATGGGGAAATAAAAAATCCTGTGATGATCATTGAGACCAGGTAGAAATCGACTTGAATAATTTGTGCGAAGTATGATTGCAAAATTGATGAAATAAGACAGAGATTAAAGGAGGAAAAAGCAGAAAGACATAAGCGTGGGGGTGCAGAAAGTTTCAAGTTGGGCAAGGAGGTCATGGCTTTTATTTTGGCTAATCTCTTAAATAACGAAAATATAAAGGGCTTTTTAAGCTTGAAGGTATCCAGTACTCTAATTAAAAATGGAATGTTAACTGTAAACACTAGAGGTTAGTAAATTTTGGACTTGTAGAAGATAAAAGTAAAATAAACAAACCTTTTTTTTTTTTACAAAAAAGTATGATTAGAAGGGCGCTGAGCAGAAATCTTAATAACATCAGTTAAAATCAAAATTATTTATATACTGTTCAGATATCCAATATTCTTATTTATCATTTAATTTATTTGATCAAAGACTGAAAGTGATTTATTAAAATATCCCACTCTGGTTGTGACCTATGTGACATCTAATCAGATCTGATGTGTATTGGAGGCAATTTTTATGAAGAAGTTTATCTTACCTCCTGCTTCTCAAGAAAGATGTCTGGTTGGGACTAGTATATACACACACACACATTATATATATATATATATATATATATATATATATATATATATATATATATAATGTGTGCATGTATAGCAGAAGGAACAGAAAGATTTTGTCTGAGATACTGAAAGTCAGAGGCGGGAGGAAGAGGGGAATTTGTGAAGCCCAAACCTGGGATCCAAAGTCATGTGAGAAACAGCTCTGCTAGGAAATCAGAGAAAGGTATAAGGAAGCTCAAAGTGAGGCCTATTTCTGGGGTGAGGACAAGACTCAGTCATCAAAGTCAGGCCTGAATTCAATCATGAGAGATGGATCAGCCACAATCCATCCTTCCCACTCGAGAGTGACTTTCCCCCTTGCCCTGTTCCATCAGCTCCTGGCTCTCAGCCTGCTGGGAACTGTTCTTGTTGGGCTGCTTTGGTGCGCTTGGTGCACATCAACCCAGGGTCATGCAAGTTTGTTTCTTATAATAAATCACTGTGAGGTGTGTGTGTGTGTGTGTGTGTGTGTGTGTGTGTGTGTGTGTGTGTGTGTGTGTGCACTATGGTTTGAATATGGCCTGCCCCCTTAAGACTCATGTATTCAAAGTCCCCATCCCCAATGCAATGTTCAAAGCTGGGGCTTTGGAGAAGTGATTGGATGATGAGGACTCTGACGCAGTTAATGGGTTTTATTAACCCCTTGATGGATTAATACTAGAATTAAGGACTATTAAGTGAAAATTGTGAAAGGTGGGACTTGACTAGAGGAAGTGACACTAGGGTGTGAGTCTGTAAGGCAAATTTTCTCCCCAGCCTCATCCTCTCTGTCGCCCTCATCTGTGGTTACTATTCGGTGTGCACATCCTCTTCCCACCACCAGCCATCATGCTATTCTGTCTCACAACAGGCCCATTGCAATGGAGCCAGATACCCATGGAGTAAAACATCTGCCGCCATGACCCAAAGAGAATCGTTACACTTAGACTGTTTGTTTGAAGGTTTGTTCGTGTAAGATCTTTTTGTTTACAGCAGCCAGAGAATAAGATTGTGGTGTATGTATGTTGTGTGTGTTGTGTATGTTGTGTGTGTGCATGTATGTGTGTTGTGTATGTGTGTGTATGATGTGTGTGTTGTGTTTATGTTGTGTGTGTGCATGTGTGTGTTGTGTATGTGTGTGTTGTGTGTGTAAGTATGTGTGTATGATGTATGCATGTTGTGTGTGTGTGTTGTGTGTGTATGTGTATGTATGTATGTGTGTGCCCTCTTGGTTCTGTTTTTCCGGAGAACCTCGGCTGACAGGGGGGAAGCTGAGCAAAGATTCTATGAGTACATGAGAACTCTCTCCCCTATTCGTGCAACTTGCATTGACTCTGTAATCATTTCAAAGTTAAAAACAAACAACCAAGAGCCATGAAAGCCAAGGACAGAGTGAGAGATGGTTCCAGATTGAAGGAACCTTCAAAGTCACGAGAGATGGGGGCGCACAGAGGCACTAGACCAGCTCCTCCACTCCGAAGGACACAACTGGGCAGCTGGAAAAACTTGAAGCTGCTTTCCGGGTAAAATTTAGATGAGGATTGTCAGTATTGTCCATATAATGTTTTTCTATTCTTAAATTGTTTCAAAATGAAACGGGTTCTAAATATCCACACACCCACAGAGTGTATGTGTGGATATTTAGTGATTTAGCAACGAAAATTAAGGATACCAGCCAAAACCTTTCTTTGTAAGGAGCCGAATTTTACATACACATGTGATTTTGCAATTCCAAGGGTCAGATAGTTCCCCAAAGAAGGAACTGGACCCCACTTGGGTTCTGGTCCAGGCTATAGCCCCTGCCTGGACAGTACTGTCAAACCCAGCTGATCTACAGTGTAGAGGGAATACTAGGAACACCCAGCATCAGTCAGTACTAAACACTTCTGTTTTAGCACTGAAAGCAGCCACAGGTAATATGTGAATAAGCAGAACTGAGTACATCTGGCTTAGGGAAGGCAGGCTGTAGTCTGTCATCACTAGGCTTTGAATAAGGGGTGTGTGTCAGCGTAAGAGAATGCCTAACAGATGCGATTTAAGAAAGAAAAGATTATCTTTCAACTCATAGCTGCTTCCAAGGTTTTCAATCCATCATAGTGGGGAAGGCCTGATAGAGCAGCTTAATTCATGGCAGCAGGCGTATATGGAAAACTGTTCACATCACAGCAGACCAAGAAGAAAAGAGCGTCCCAATCCTAATGACCTACTGCTGCCAGCAAAGCGCTTCCACCTCACAGCCTCACAAAATATCACTACCAGCTACGGGATAAGAATTTGAAACGTAAGCCCATGGGAGGCATTTCAGATTTAAAGCATAACAGGGTGTTTCTTTTTGCCTAATTAAGAGAGCCCGAAGGCCCATCATAGAATCCCAGCAGCCTCACTTACTTCTCAAGTCCAGAAATTTCTCCTCATGTTTTTATTATCAAATGCACCAATCCTGGCTCATTTTATATCTCCCACCTGAAGAAAAAGGTATCCGTGTTATAATTTATTCACCATGCTATGGTTTCTCAAAACATATTTGCATTGAGACAATAAAGGATTTCTTGCTCTACGGTTCTCTAGAATATATTTCTCTAATTGATGTTGTCAACATCGTGGCTGTGTTATCCACATGTTACCCTGAACACCAGCTCCCAATAACTCTCCAAGCTCTTACAAGTGCTTCACTGAGGAGTGAATAAATGCAAATCTACCCAGCATATGCAGGAAAAATGTGAATGTTAGCTCATTTTCTGGTCGTGTCAGATTTACGCTTGGAAGTTTATAGCATGACTGGAAAAACCACATCTTCAAACTGTATCTCCTCTTGAACTTTAAAGTCATAATTACTAGGTTCCTGGTACATGTTTTCCTGATCTCCTGGAGTGTTTTCGGTACACCTGCCTTTTTATACTGACTCCTGGATGGAAGGTAGGCAGTGAGCCATGGTGGGCTCAGAAAAGGGCTCTTCCTCACAGCCAGAGTGCCCATCACTCATTAGATGTGATTTAAAACTGAATGCCAATTGCCCATGGTCAAGAGGCACACACAGGCAGAACATGGTTGGACTGGAGTCTCTGTGAGGCTTGACCTCAAGGGTTGGCGACAAACCATGGGTAAGCCATTGTCATGCTCTGACATGTATAAGTGACATTTAAAGCACCACTATCCCTGTGGTCTGTCTCATGTAGTCTCAAGAACAAAATGTCATGTTGACCAGTTGGGAGCAGTGCATTTCCTACTGCCAAGAAAGCCCTGTGTGAGAGTCCCAGACGTTTTCAAGGCATTGCTCCAAATTACATGGGATCATTGTAAGTCTATGTTCTAAAGAAGAGAGCAAGCTCCTAGGTTCGTTTGTGTCCTGATCCAGGCTTGTAGCATTCAGCATAGACCACAGGCCAACCCCAGTAGAGATGAAAGGGCCAATTTTCCCAGCCTCTACATCTGCCTTTGCCCCACCTCAAGGGAAGTATCCCAAAATGCAGGACAAATTGAACCATAACAGACAGACCAACAGTACCATGGTGTGTGAGGGATGATGTTATTCATTTCTACCAAGAGGAATGAGATGAGCTGAATGAATGTAAACTGATTCTTTTAGTAGAGACCACGTGAACAGCTGGATACAGTCAGAACGTGACCTGTGTGGTGGCAGGACTGGCAAGGAGTATCACCTAGCCAAAGCCTGGCACATTCCCTGTGGTCCTACGTGGTATATGCTGATCCCCCTCCTCCCTCTAGGACTTGGGACTGTAATAAACTTCTTCCTTCCAAGCCTGTTTCTCCTTACCTTCTGTCACCACACCAAATTCAACACTTGGATTCCTGGAACAATCTTTATTCTAATTCATTACCAAATGAGTACCCACCCCCATGTCTTGTTCACTGAACTACCCCTTGAGATGTTTTTCACTCAACAGAATCAACAGAACTATGGTGGGTTTTCACTAAACTATAACATGAGGAAGAATACTGAATGTGAAGGTCAAGGTAACAAGCTTGACTGGGGAATGTTGAGATTTGAAATGCTGCTAATTGCTGGTCATCATTACAGAGAGACAGTAGAGATGGACAGTGGTCAGCAATGGATGTGGACATAAGTTCTCTGAGTGTGAGACTCTGCTTTTCCTCCTTTCACACTGCCTCCCTCATCAGGGCAACCACTTTTAGCATCAGTTACCTTACAGGTAAAAATGGGCTAAGAGCACCTATGCCAGAGAGGACTCAAGCATTAATTGTACCATCTGTGCTGAGGACTCCCCATAACACCTTATAATCACTCAGTAAGTTGTGGCCATTGTGAGAAGTTTCAGAGACGGTGTTACTATTCACTGAAGTAGAGGTTTCCCCACACTGCACAGTATGGACAGTAACCATTAATACCGGTGCTTGGTGAGTGGGCAGAAGGGGCTTCATTCATAGGCTTAGCTCCAGGAATTCTCATTTGAGTTCTATGTCAGTTACTTATTTCTGGGATGTAATACCTGAATGGAAGCAGCTTATGGAGGGGAAGTGTTTATTTTGGCTTATAGTTTCAAGGGGAAGTGTCCATCATGGCAAGGAAAGCATGGCAGGAGCAGACAGCCAACACTCACATCTTCACACTACCAGGGAAGAAGTAGAAAGCACAGAAGCACCAAACAGAGGCTGGATGACAATATCCCAGGCAGGCCACCCCAAGGGACACACCTCCTCCAGCAAGCCTCCACCAACTTCCCAAACAGCACCACCCACTGGGAAGTAAGTATTCAAACACATGAGTCCATGGAGGACATTTTACATTCAAACTACCACAGTCCTAACAGCACTGAGTGCTGGGGAGGCAGTGTTCATACTTCCAACCCAATCATGATTTTAGGGACCATTGCTTTTCCCAGGCAAAGTCACTGCAGCTGAAACTCCACTCTGCATCTTCTCCCCTGTTGGATTTGATTTCATAGATTGACCATCCTAAAAGGTTGAAATTACAGTGTTCATATTGTGATCAAAGTCCTTAGTGTTCATATTATTTGTTAAGATGCCTCATTGCCTCACACTAGAGACAACGGGGAAGCCCTGAGACCTGCTGGCCAGAGCAACTCAAGAAACTTGGAGCTGGAGAGGGCGAAGGGGCAGCTGTGTGTTTGAGTGTAGAGTCCTAGCAATGGGTCTGGGAGGGAGAGTCATGACCTTGAACATTGGGGTAAGCTTCCTACTAGAAGTGTGCAAACAGGACCCTATAGGCCTCGGCACAAAGGAGATGACTCTCAGGCTGCCCATGTGGAGACATTGGATCAGGATGTCACCTCCGTCCGTCTGCCTCACTGAGACTCTAGAGTTTTTCCCATTGCCCAGTTCCTTTCGAATGGGTCCACCTCATTTACTGTATTCTCAGCCAGCTGCCTCTTGGGAAAATGGTCTGATAAATTAAACTCACATAGCCAAAGCTGTTAATGTGCCTTTCAACCTGAAACTTCTGACTTTGTCCCTCAAAAGAATGACATTTTAATGATGAAATTCCAACCTGCAAGCTCATAAATCCAGGAGAGATTTGGGAGCAGACTAGCCATCAGGGGAACTTCGATCACACCAGAAGAGACGGCCCATCCCTCTGTGCACTCATACAGCTCTGCTCCTGGCTGGACTGGTGCAGTAAGGAAATATCAGACTATTTGGGAGGAGGAAGGATGTTTCTATCCTTAGAGTTCATTGCCAGGTTCCCTTTCACCCTCAACAAACATCACAACTGAAGAACTACTGGAATGCCAAAGAGCTGAAGGAGACCTTTTCAGATGAAGAACTGTAAGCAAATTTGTGACTGATCCAAGAAGAACCAGTCTTTTAGTAACTGGGTGAATCTTGGGTGGGTGGTCTTCCATTGTGTGAAGGCAGGAATTTCCCATCCCACCCCATGTGGGACCCCAACTATGTAAAGATGCTAACAAACCCAGCCCCTCCTTAAAAGTCTCTTAGTAAGGGCCAGGGAGATGGCTCAGTTGGTAAAGCACTTGTTACAAAGCATGAGGTCCTGAGTTTGAATCCCAGTGCTCATAAATGCCAGGTGGGAGTAGCAACAGGTATCCAGGGTTCTGCAGGTACAGAAGGAGCAACCATGGACCCAAGCTGGCTAGC
This sequence comes from Zapus hudsonius, assembly GCA_004024765.1. NCBI lineage: Eukaryota > Metazoa > Chordata > Mammalia > Rodentia > Dipodidae > Zapus > Zapus hudsonius. The sequence continues at coordinate 7,531 of PVHP010002192.1, read as the reverse complement.
TAGACTAGCCTAATCATCAAGCCTTGGGTTCATGTGTGGAACACTAACCCAGTCAATAAAGTGAAGTACAACCAAGGAAGACCTCTGACATCAACCTCTGACCTCCACACACACGTGCATGTGCACCCATACACACATGCGCCCACACACATGTATTCTCAATACACACTAAACATATATACACATACTCCAAAAAAATCATTTAGTAGGAAAAGACACACAGCCACCATTTCCTGTGTCCCACTTTCCCTACAAAGTGGCATGACTTGAGCACTTAGGGCACACAGGAAGGAGCTCAGAGAAAGAACTCCAATAAAAGCTCTGGACACGAAGACGACTTTAATATACGGCATTCATGGTTCATCTTTTTTAGTAACTGGGTGAGTTGCCCTGGTCCTCATAAAGCAAAGAACCTTAATGTTACAACCCTGCTTTGAAGAAGATCTGCCTCCATCAAGTTCAAAGGGAATAAAAAAGTAGGTCAGTTGCCCAGGGTTTTTAAAGAAGAAAAAAGGAAAAGAAAAAAAAAAATATATATATATATATATATATATATTTCTAGTGGATCCACCATTGTCTTGCTTCCTAGCCAAATAAAATAAATAAACTAGTAGGTTTTGAATTTATATCAAAGGCAGAAACCTGAATGCCTGAGAAACACCAGTTAATTTAAGGCACTTCGGCTGTAGCCTCTTTCCCTCTGGCTCTCTGGGCAGGAGTAACCTGGGCCGGAGGAAGAGGAAGAAGGGGTATCATTTCTGGGCCTCCAGAGCTCCTCAGAACTAGTCCCCCTGAAGGGTTACGCATATGAGCAACTGCTGCTCTCTCCTCTCCCTTTATCCACTCATTCATACATTCGTTCATCAAATGTTCACAGGCTACCTCTGTGAGGTCCCTCCATTTTTTCCAAGCCACTCCAGAAGCACACACTTGTCAGTGTGGCCAGTTACTCATGAAAGGGCCCCTATCCAGGATCCGGGCTCATAGCATTTCACTTTGTTCTGTTTTTGCAATGTGCCTGCAAAGAAGGTGTTATTTCCCAAAGTTGACAGGGATCAGAGGGTGTTGCGGTCAGCTTTCTAGTTGCTGCGCAGAAAGAACCCAAACAAAAGTGGCTTGTAGAGGAATGGGTTTATTTGGCTTACAGACTCGAGGGGAGACTCCATTCTGGCAGGGAAAATGATGGCATGAGCAGAGGGCTGGACATCACCTCTGCCACAGCACTGCAAACAGAGGCAGGAAGGTGTGCCAAACACTGGCAAGGGGAAGCTGGCTTATAACCCCCATAAGCCCGCCCCCAACAACACAGCTCTAATGAGGTTCTAATTCCCGAATTGCCATCAGCTGAGGATCGATCTATCAGAACACATTCATTTGTTTGTGGGGGACACCTGGATCAAACCATGACAGTCCACCCCTGGCCCCCACAAACTAATAATCATTCAAGATATAAACACAAAGAAGTTGATCTCTCTCATGCAAAGTCAAAGTTCTATCTCCATTAGGGTCCATTCCTGGAGGGACTCAGTCGGTAGCTTCCACATCAACCACCTCTGATGTCCTCATATTGTTCTCACCTACCCATCTCTGGTGTCTCTTTCCTGTGAGATTGGGATCTTCTTGGAAGGAAGTGACAACATAGTCCTCATTTGTTTTACTGTGTCTTTCATGAAATAGAGACAAAAAGAAATGTAAGTGACCCCATCCAAGAATGGGGAGTTCTTGTGCACTTCCCCTACCCCCATCCACCCGGGAGCAGGCTCAGGGAGCCCTTGCATGTACAAAAAATCCTCAGCATCTCGAATCAGTGCCAAGAATACCTGGCCAGGTGTATCTTCCTCTTCACCAGTGTGTTTGTGTGGACTGCTTAGGATCACAGGTCAGACCAAGTCCCAGCAAGAGACCAGTATGCTTCAGGAAGAACGCGACATAGAAGCCACTTGAAAATGACAAGAGAAGGCTGGGGCTGCCATGAGGCATGAGAGGAACATGAAAGAGACCTATGTCACCTGAACAAAGTGAAAGCCCGAGCCATGGAAAAGCAGCCCCCTGGCAGGAGTTATGTGGAGGAATACATCCACAGACAAGCAGATAGAGAGAGATGAAGCTGGCTACACTCCAAACCCAAGGATTCAAGTAGAAGAACCCAACTGACATCAACCAGGGCAGGCCAATTTCTAGGACAGAGACACAGGTAGTATTTAACCTTCCTTCTAAGAACCCTGACATATATACAAATAACTCAGCAGACCTGTCTTCCGGAGAGGTAAAGGCATGCCCTTGACAATCAGCCTCTGCTCTGACTATCACCTGGAGCTTCAAAAATCAATACTGATGTCCCCAACTCACCGCTGCTCTAATGAATAGAGCTGAAACTTATGGAGAGCAAAGACAGTTCTCATCTGAAGTGACTCCAATCAATGAAATTTTATTGAATAACTAGTATGTGACAGACACTTGCTCACTGATAAATGAAATGCTCTGTGGCCCAGGTTTTCCAAACTCATGGTTTTGTTGGAGAAATCATTCATGAGTTGGGATGTTAAATAAAAACACAGGAGCTCTCAAATTTGGGACTCATTTAGATAGCGTTCATTGAGGCAGATCTGTGTAGACAGTTGTTGATTTGCATCAAGACATCTGCTTTGGTTTGAATAAGTGTCCCCCAAGGGTCCATGTGTCAAAGCCTTGGTCCTCAGCTTGGTGCTAATGGAAGGAAGTAGAAGCAGCTAAGTGATTGAGCCTAGGGAGAGGTTTTAAGTCATGGAGTTCTGCCCTTAAAGGAGATTACATAGCTCTGTTTCTTCTCTGCTTCCTGGCCACTATGGAGGTCTCTACTGTGCTTTTCTGCCACACACGGTACGCAGACTCAGCATGGGCACAGAAGCTAAAGGGTCAAATGACTGTGGACTGAAACCTCCAAAACTGAGCTCCAAGTACACCTTTTCTCTTTCACATATGTGTGAGAAGGTGCATGTGAGGATGCGTGTTTGAACATATGTTGGGTGTGCCTGTGAGTGAGGGCACATGTGGAAGCCAGAGGACCACCTTGAGGATCATCCCTGTGGATGGTGCCCGCCTCTTCTTTTTCTTTCCTCTTCTCTTCTTTCCTTCCTTCCTTCCTTTTTTTTTTAAATATCATCCTTCATTGTCCTAGAGCTCACTAATTACGCTAGACAAACTAGTCAGGTGAGCTCCAGGGATCTGCCTGTCTCTGCCTCCCCAGCATTAGGGTTACAGGCACATGCTTCCATACACAGAGTTTATGTGGATACTGGGGCTCAAACACAGGTCTCCCTACTTTCAAGGCACAGGTACTTTACTGATTAGACTACCTCCCTAGCCTCCAACCTTTCCTTTTCTTAAGTTGATGATCTCAGATATGTCAGTCATAGAAGTTGATTAACACACCATTGGAAATTAGCTGCTGCTCTCCAGATTCATAACCTAACAAGCCGTTCTTTTTCTATACCCCAACCCCTTTCAGATGGATCCCAGTGACCTCCAGGACATGGTCTTCTATTTCTATGAGACTGAGAAGGGAAGAGAACATGAATGACTTCTGGGTTCCATAGAGCAAGGTGGCCCGAGAGACTCCATGGAGGGATTACATGTCTATCTGGGTCCAGAAGCATAGGTGGTATGAGGAAAATCGAGGTTGTAGGAAGAACACTCCCAGGCAGGATGGGCATAAGCAGCAGAACATCAGGCATGGCTCCAAGAGAAACACAGAACACAACTGTGGAAAGAGGAGCCACAAAAGGCCTGGCAAGAGTGGGGTAGAGTCATAGACAGAAGATGCTGTGAACCTGTCAAATTAGCCACTGCCCACCACTGAAACCCAAAACTTGTTTTCCCTCACTTTGCTAAACAAGAAAAGTGAGACCATGAGGAATCCAATAAGAGCCAACTCTGGGTAGTTAACTCTGAAATCAAGTGCCCTCGAGTTGTGTTTCTAAAACACAAATCATGTTAAGTCACTCTCTTGCTTATAAGCCTTCTCTGGTTCCCTCTGGCTGCAGGAACAAGTCCAAACCCCTTAGTGTGACATAGCTCCGGTCAATCTCTCCAAGCACTGCACTAAGAAAACTGCTGGTTGGCTGCCTCACTCTTCTCTAGATGTGTTTTTCTACACACAAACCTTTGCTCATCCATCCAAATACTTACAGAGAAGATATTACGCATACATCATGGATCAGGCCCAGTGTCATGGTTTGTATATGAAATGTCCCCAAGGATGTTGACCACTTAGTCCCCAGCTAGGTATACTATTTAGGGAAATAATAAAACTTTACGAGGTGGGACCTAATGAAAGGAAGTAGGCATGTCTTTGAAGGGAATGTCTGGTCCCTGCAAGTCTCCTTCCCAAGTGAGACAACCTAGTTGAGGGCAACCTAATTCTCCACTTTTCCTTACTGGTAGCTCTTCAGAGTAAATATAGATTATGGGGGCCAAAAATGCTAAGATAAGAAAGGACTAGACAGATTAGCCCAGGTTCTGTTCATCTCCCCCAAACACACCCACACAGGACGACCATCATCACAAATCCTGCTCCCTGTCTCTCCAAGTGCATAAAACCCAGTACAGGCTACACTGTGAAGTGAGCTATCCTGTGAGTGGAACACACATCCATGAAATGCTAACCTCTTCAGACAAGTTTCCAGGGAAGACCCGCTCAAGGTGCATTTTGGATTATGTTGTCTCTGGTTGCCTACCTGAAAGTAATAAACCCCCTTCATGTAAATTGTTGTATAAATGGGTATTTCTGTCTCAATGCGCTAGGCAAGCTTGTAACCGGTACACTGTGACTGTTTCTTGTGGTTGACCTTTCTTTGGGTCTTTATCTCCATACATGAGAGGTCATTGAAATAAGCCAAACACAGACAGACAAATACCATCTGGTATCACTTATGTGTGGAATCTTACAAAGTCAAACTCAGAAGCAGAGAATAGAATGGTGGTTGGGGGCTTAGGGTCTGGGGGCTTCATGATAGAAAAGTTAAAGGCATAAAAATCTCATTTACATAGAATGAACAAATTCAAGAGATCTCTTATATAACATGGTGACTATATTAGTTAATTGTCTCATTGCTGTGACAAAACACTTATCAATATCAACTTAAGGATGAAGGGTTTGTTTCAGCTTACATTTCTAACAGTCCATTGGGGCAGGGAAGGCACAGCAGGAGCATGAAGCTCTTGTCACGTTCCATCTGCAGTCAAAAAGCCAAGAAAAAAATGATTGCTAATGCTCAACCAGCCTTCTCCTCTTTATGCAATCCCAGACCCCAGCCCATGGAAGGGTGCTAATCGACAAGATCTCTCACAGATATGCCCTGGTCTGCTCCCACTGTGGGGAGAGAGAGAGAGAGAGAGAGAGAGAGAGAGAGAGAGAGAGAGAGAGAGAGAGAGAGAGAGAGAGAGCATGCCAGGGCCTCTAGTCACTGCAAATGAACTCCAGATGCAGGTGCCACTTTGTACATCTAGCTTATGTGGGTAGTGGGGAATTGAACCCAGGTCCTTAGGCTCTGAAGGCAAGTGCCTTAACCACTGAGCCCTCTCTCCAGCCCCCCACTAGGATTCTAAATCCTGTCAAGTTGACAAAATTAACCACACAGTGACTATTTTTAATAATAATGTGCTGGACATATAAGAAATGTTAATAAAGTGGATTTTAAATTGCACTCATCACCAAAATACAGCAAGAATCTGAGGCGATAAAGATGTTATCCAGCTTGATTTAGTCATCCAAATGTGTGCATACTAAAGAATATCATATGATACATCATCAATATATACAATTTTTAATTGCTGGTTTAAAAAATAAGAAAAAAAGTCCAAATTTTCCTCTGAGAGACTGAGAGAGATCCTTTCCACCTTTCATGAACAGATTCCCCTCCCCACATAAGCGAACCCGCTGAACGAGTGAAAAAATTGGGGCTTCAGCAGGGGTGGAGGACACAGGTCAGAGAGCAGCGTGGCATCGGGCAAAGGAAAAAAAAACTCCTACAATATTCAGTGGCAAATACATTTAGGTTTAAGAAGGCAAGGAGCAGGAAGCCATTCTCCATAGCTGTGTGCAAGGAAAACAAGATAGCAGGTTGCTTCAGTGTCTCCCCTAGAGGCCAGGTTCAAGGCCAGCCTCTTATGACTTTCAGGCCCTTCCTCCTCCATGCACTGGACCAAGGGAAGAAGACATGAGCCCTACAGGCTCTGCTCATGTGCAGGGATGCAACACCATACATTTGCATTCCTGTGTGCACACAGTGTTTTCAAGTCCCGGGATGTGATGTTGATGAAAGACAGTTAATTCAATTTCTACGAAGAAATTGATTAATGGACTGGATTAAAAGAAGTCCCTTGTGTCCGCAGCCTTTGCAGAGCATATCAATTTTGTGTTATCTGGCCTGGTTTTCTCCTTCCCTCCTCACTGACATTTTGACAATACACACTCGGGCACAGCGGCGGGAAGAGGGAGGGGACTGGAGCAGAGATGAGAAGCCACAGATTAAGGCTGAAGCACACCTCTCTATTTAATTAGTTCTATTAATATTTTAAAATAATAATAAAAGAGCCCCACAGGGAACATACTGATCTTGGAATTGTTGTAGAGATTGACAGCTATTCTGGACCAGATTCTTCCAGAGTCCCTCAAGGACTGGATGTTTCCCCTAGGGACAAGAGTTCTTTCCTGCTCACCCAGGGAATGAACCAGAAGGTCCAGGCTACCTTGAAAGGCCACTTCTAAGACCCAAGATTGGTTGCAGCTTCTGTTTCCTTGCAGCACACAGAGCCCTCCAGATTTCCCTTGAGGGAGATCATGGCTCTATCTACAAGATCTCTGCCCACCCCAACAAACCAGAGAGCCACACAGCTGGAGGTCTCCAGCCCAGGCCTGCAGTATGTCACAACCCAGAGAGTGGGTTTCTCTGGTGTCCTGTCCTCCTCACCAACATGACCCCAGAGAGCCTCTCACTCTTGGGCTAATATCTTTTACAGGCTTCAAATAGCTGAAACCACTTTGAACCTATGTTCGAACTGGAAAAATAAAGGGGGGCGGGGAAGTGGGCCAAAGCAGTGATGTATCTAATCCAACTCCTGTATGCCTTTGCTTGTTTGAGCCTGGTTTTATAACACTCTTGATTGTAAGAAAGGCAGGTCATAGGATAACATGCAAGCTAGTAGGTCAACCCATCCTACCTCCCATTAGAGATGAGACCCATCAAGTGTCCCTGTGAGCAATCCAGGCTTGTGCGGCTTCAGTTAAGATCAACCTGCTTCAGGTTGGATCTTTGTCATTGTGGCTGCACCTCTTTTCTCCATGGGGGTGTGTGTGAGGGGGGTCAAGAAGGGAGTTCATGGAGCTCCAGGCTGGCCAGGGCTACTCTTTCACTAAAACCTGGAAAACCGCTGCTAAATAAGTTCCTCAAATGAGGTCATGAATGTTAGGCAACATTTCATTACAAAATAAATCAATTATGACTTCTTTAAAAAAAGAAAGAAAGAAAGAAATCCTGGCTCATTGAAAAAC
>PVHP010002191.1:0-95056 GCA_004024765.1 Zapus hudsonius | reverse complement strand
GGACTTGTTCCAGCAGGCTTTCCCACAGGTTCATTACCAAATACACACAGAGGTCACCATCCACTGTGTGCCCCAGCAGTTCCTAGGATAGCTGTGGTCAGAGGGCTGCCTTAGGATTTCACACTGTACTAACTGAAATAATGGCACCTGGATTTGTTTTTTGGATTATTTTTTGTTTTGTTTTGTTTTGTTTTCACAGTAGGATCCCACTCTGGCCCGGGCTAACCTGGACTGGCATTGAACTCATGTTGATCCTTCTACCCCTGCCTCTCTAACCCTGGGGATAAAGGCATTTGCCACTGTTGCAATCAACTTCTCATTGAAGGCACAAAGGACCAGACCAAAAGCAGCTGGTGGAAGGAAAGGAATTATTTTGGCTTATGGACTCAAGGGCAAGAGCTCCATGATGGCAGGGAAAACAATGGCATGAGCATATACTGGATATCACCCCCTGGCCAACATCAGATAGACAATAGCAACAGGAGAGTGTGCCGAACACTGGTTAGGGAAAGCTGGCTAGAACACCAATAACTTCTAAATGCACCTCCAACAAGGTTCCAATTCCCAAATTGTCATCAGCTAGGGATCAAGTATTCAGAACACTTATGTTTATAGGAAACACCTGAATCAAACCACCACAGCCACCATGCCCAGCGATTTTTTTCACTTCTTTTGGGACCTTTGAATACCTTTTAATGACACAGAACAGCACAAAGTTATTGAAGATTTGTGAGATGGAATGTATTTAAGTCAATTAATAAGTTACCAATTAAAAATCTGCAAAATACTTTTGTTTTAGTTGATTCCTAATATTTTTCACTCATATATACCCATGGACATTTTTATTAAAATAAGAAACTCCTTAATTTATACCTTAATTTATAATTATGAATCCGTTTCTTTTTCTGAATATTATGAAACATAATAGCTTCTCCTAAAAATACTCAGAGTTAATGCTAAAATGTTCTTGATAACATACTTAATAAGCACAAGGACTCGAAAGCCTGACAGTTATATTACTTTAATTGATAACAATAGAATAATCTCATCACAGGCAATCACATAGCTTCTAGAAGTTGTGAAAATGCCATATATGTAATGAACATTTCATTTAATTTCATGATTTAAGGAGTCCAGCATATGCCTGAAGCATAATTTGCTTTAATTTACAGAGCACGGAGCTCCTTCAAAGAATTGGAATGCTGATAGAGTAACTCTCAATTCAGTCTGTAGGAAAGGGGGATCTGGGTGAACCCATCCAGGGTAAAATTAATGTTGTGCTCTGGGATACTCAAGAGAAGCAAGTATCTTGTGCTATAATGCATTTCTCCAGTCAGATCTGTGTGGGCCTGCTGTCAAAGTAGCCCTTCAACTCCTGAGTTGCAGAGTGGGACTATCGGGCATAAAGAAGAGTTTCACTTACTTTTTTGGTTTCTATGAACAAATGTCTGACCAGAAACAACTGAAGGATGGAAATGATTTAATCTGGTTTATATGTTCAAGCCTGGCAAGGAAGGCATGGTGGCAAGAATTGAAAATAAGCTTATCACATTGCAGCAGAGGACAAACAGAAAGTATGACCCCATTATAAATCCTTGAGACCCTCTTTTAGTGACCCACATCCTCCAACAAGGTTGCACCTTTTAAAGGTTCCATAATATTCCCAAACAATGCCAACCATTGGAGACCAAATAGTCAAGTACATCAGCTTATAGGGAAGATTTCTCATTCAAAGTACAAGGATTTCCTCAGGATGGAGTAGAAATTGTGGCATAAACATTAAAAAAAAAAAAAGTCCTGGATTGAACTGGTAATTTAAAGGAATAGGTGTATCATGTGGATAAATGAAGAAAGAAACTTTCAAACAAAGTATAAGAACTGTTGGAGAGAGCTGAGCAGTGTCCAGCTCGTTCGCTCTGTTTGCTTCAGTAGTCATAAGAGGAAATGGAGGATGTCCAACTGGGTGGTTCCTTGTTTCTTATTGTGGATGGCTTTGTATATATTTAGGTCTCACAGTAAACCATGGTCTATTCTCATACAATGACCTTTTTGTGCTCCAATACAGAGTTTATTAATATCTCGTGAGCTGCTTCTGGGACCATATGCACTTTATGAACCACTTTCATGTATTGTTTATGTTTCCAAAGCCAATACTAGATGTACAGCAACACAGCCATTGTTAATCTGGAGGGCAATAAATCTTGGCCTTGATCATTTTTAGAAATTTTTTTCTTTTAGTCATCTCTTTTAAACAGTTTGCATTCCTACTCATTCAGCCTTTTCCTGGATGAACTGTACCCTCAGGCATCTTCCATTGTAAATGTAAAGCAGTTAGGTAACCCTTGATAGTAGTGATCTGTTTAGCAATCACAGCTTTAGTCTCTGTAACATAAATTTCAAACTCATTTGATTTTTTTTAACTTTAAATTTTACATCATTGGTTCAATATCTTTCACCAAGTATACCAATCTGTTACTTTTAAATATAACCTTAATCAAGCTCTCTGGGCATGGTCAACAAAATGATGCCAGCCTTTCTGTCAGTAGCCTAGTTCTAATAAAGTTCTATATTGTCTTTCCTTCCCCTTTGAAAGTTTATAAGCCAACATAATTTTCTTTGTATTTAGCATTTTAAAACATTCACTAAAATATCCCATAAAATTTGACTCACTGCCCTGTAATGTTTCTGTAGTCCCAAGTACCATGTCTATCAACATTCCAAAATACCAAGATCCAAATGTTCAGATCCATCCACAGCAACACCCTACCTATTCTTGGTATCAATTTCTATTGTAGTCAGCTCAACCAGACACAGTTTATTGGAAGAAGGGATTTATTTCAAGCTTACAGATCCTAGGGCAGTTCCATCAGTGGTGGGCAAAACTGACTCCCTTTCAGAGATCTAAGCAGAGAGAAACCACCAAATAGCCAGCTTCAAAAATAAGTATAAACCTCAAGAACAAAGAGCTTTCTGCATATATTTTGGCTGGAATGAATATTTGCCTCTAAATACACCTTAGGGCTGGACCTTATAATTGGCCCCCTTCGATACCTACTTCAGTGAGACGGCTAGAAATCCAACTTACAAGTTAAATTAAAATAAAAGTGCTGAGTTTATGGGGCTATACATTTATACTAGAGAGAAAATGGGTTTCCTAGCACATTGTTATAGGAGGATTGGGAAAGAGAAGTAAGGTAGTGTGACAAGACAACTTCATATCAGAAAAAGAATTAGGGCTTTCAGTGGGCAACAGTGATGCACTGATGAATTCAAGACAGGAATTAGCACCAAAATAGTGTTCTTTAGGAAATATAGGACAGATAGGACTTTTGATTAGGGGTTCCTTCGGGTAACTGCCAAGAAACTGGTGTGTGCTAAGGACAGGATTCACAGTGAGAGCAGAGCAAACATCACCTCTACTCCCAGGGATTCACAGTACAGCAGGAATAAACTACAAGGCTCTGAGAGGAAAAACACCAACACATGAATTGAGAGGTCCAGAGGATCTATGCTAGAAGAATAAGAGCTCCTATTGGCATTACATGTGCACACACACAAATGGATGATGAAAGCAGGAAGAGATAGACTTGGACACTAACTCAGCCCTTCTTTTCTCTCGATGGAGGCAAGTCTTATCTACCAAAGGCCCTCTCGATGAGAGCAGTGAAATCTGTTCAAACCGCTCTTGTGTAAAGTATGGCTTATGTGCCCAAGGTTTGAACACAAAATAATGGAATATTCCAGGTGTATCTTTACCAATACCAACACAACCCTGCTTCTCATCCATGCCATCATCCTTATTTACATTCCCACAAATCTGGAAGAAGTAGAACTATCTCTGATTCCTAAATGTTCCTTTTAAGTATCTCTACTCCTCTATTCACACATTGTTTCCATAACTAAATCATTCTGCTCTTTCAAGTCCCTGAATAGACATTGTATCTTAGAATCACACTAAAATTTAGGGCATTTTACTATCTTTTCTAAGGCACATCATTTTGTTTGTACCTTTCTCATAGCCCTCAGCTACCACTTCATTATTCTAGCTGGTGCTTCTATCATGACAAGACAAATAGATCCCGAGAACCACAGAGAGTCACTGTATTTGTATCTGCATGCAGGTAACTAGCACAAAGTTTTTCATAGCGCAATAGAACTGAAAATAAGAACGAAAGTGGAGTACTCATTATCTGTATTTTGTGCTTCATATTTTCATTCATATTGAAACTTCCCACTGATATATTAAATATTGTGTTGTTATTAACATTATAGTGCATGTAAGGAAACTGAAGAATTGGTTACTTGATAAGAAAATAATGAAATTCACAGTATTAAGCTCAATTTCAAAGCTACTCTATAGACTACAACTTTCTCACAACTACATTTTTTTCCAATTAAATTACAGACTGTGTTCTTGGGGTTTTCATATTACAGCGGTCAGTAAGTGGAGCCAACCAACAGCCCTGGTATCTCAGCATCTTCTTTCAACAATTATTAGTCAATTTGATTTTCCTCATAAGTTGTGTCATAGTCAGCCACACACTGCTGGGATGAATCTTCAAACCAGGCGCAATTTGGGTGAGGAAAGTATTTATTGAAACTACACATTGAGGGGAAATTCCGTAATAGCAAAAGAGGTTGGCCCTCTTTCACAGGTCTGAGCAGAAAGAAAAACCCATCACCTACACCACACACATCATACCAAAGAGGCAGGAGGGGCAAGGAGAGAATTTCTTCCCCTTTACATAGGTCTTGCAACCCTATCCCAGATTTAATGGCTTCCTGAGTCTCTGGAATTTCCTTTCTGCACTGCCCACACAGAAAAGGATGTTTACTTCTAGCTTATTTGAGTTTCTATACATCCTACACCTTGATGAGAGGCTGACTTCCTGTAAACATCCTCAGAAACCCACCCAAGATAATTAAAAAGATCAAGTTGATAACAAAACCTAACCATTACAAGTAGATTGGACACTATATTGGTAAGTTATTCTTATTATAAGAAACTATGTGATGCTGGGTAATGTATTTAATACAGGTTTATTCAGGTCATAGTTTTGGAGACTAAAGTCCATTATCCAGAGGCCCATATGGTGAGGGTGTCAGAGTGGGTGGCTTTATCATGGCATCCTGTATAGAAAGCATAACATAACAAAAATGGAAGCAGATATGGAAGGTCAGGCTTGCTTTCTTGTATCAGCTGACTCCCATAACAAAACACTCACTTCAGAAGACCAGTATGGAACTATTCTGAAGACATTAACTCCAGTAACTGCCTCATCTCTAAAGATCCCACCACTTCTGACATAACCACACTTGAATAAAAGCTTCCAACCCATGAAACCTCAGTGAGAACACTCACTCAGCCATATCCTAAACATTACAGTCATTTTCTTAACTTGCCACTTAGATCTTGGGGAAGATTGAAAGCAAGACACAGAGAGAATCAAGGCTATCACCTAAATGTGTTCACCTTAAAATGATGTCTGACATATGACTCAAATTTCCTTAACAAAATTAAGTCATGTGGTAAAATCTAACTTCACATGGATGGATATTACATCATCCATGTGCCTGAAAGGAGTTGTTATCACATATTGGTGATCAACCTCACAATAAGAGATGTCTTTAACATATACAACCATCAGTGGGTGAGGCATTGTGGCTATAGGTAAAGAAACTGAGTCAGACAAATAATTTACTTAAGAGTCAATATAAGGCATAGCTGGAATCAAATATAGGCATTTTTTCTTGGACTTTATTTCTCTTCTCTCGTATACTTAATGTTTCTTAAATAATATGTTTAATTTTCCCCAAGCAGAAACCATAAGACTTTTAAGAGTCAATAAAAACATTTAATGCCTTTTAAAATATTAAGAAAACATACAAAAGCCAAAATAGGTATTTTCTTTATGCCAAAGCAATCATAAAACAATTGTGGAAATGTATATATGGAGGTTACACAGTAGGAGCAGCTCTAGGTGGAGGGCAGTGATGACAGTGGTTCTATCAGTCCAAAAGTGTACAGAGCCTGTCAAAGCCATTTCATGTCTGTGTAGCTCATTGTGCAACTTAAACAATGAAATACACTTCAGCATTTAGGAACATGCCAGGGCAAACTCAGAGTACTGATATTCACCCAATAGTGAAGGTAATTAGATCCAGTAAGAGTTCAACAACAGGGAAGTGAGATGATAAAAGGTGTATCTCAAAAGTTGCTCCCCATGATTGACGGAGAGGCTACCAGAAATAGACTCTAGGTAAACCAGAGATGTGTATATTTGTTAACCTATATGGACCTCACTCTCCGAAGGAGATTGTGCTTGTATTTTTCAGGATACAGCGAGAGAGCTGGGGCCCATCTATCCCTAACAACCAACCATAGGCCGATACCTGAGATTCTGGCTGGAGAGGAACCACCATAGTCATACCGTGGAGGACCCAGATGGAACCCCACAGAGAATGACAGGAGGACCGAGGGACCCACAGCCACAGACATTCAACCTACACAGGATAAGACAGTGAGACAGAAACCAAAGATCTTCATCACAAAGACCCCTAAACTCACAATCTTAAAGCAGCCTTACTACTCATCCACCACGACTCAGGGAACTATGCGGAAGAGGGGGCGGAAAGATTGTAAGAGTCGTGGTGGGGGAGACTATCCAGAGGCATGGCACCCTACAGCAACAACACACTGGAGACAGGAGGTCTGGGCTGAGTACCAGGCTATACAGAGCCCCCTGCCACAAGGACTGATCCAGATGGTACACGGAGGAGGATATCCAGCTGATTGGGGATGGGGAGAGGGGCGTTTGGGGAATTGGGGATAACAGCTCATCGTTTGCCCACTGAATAATGTAACACAGTATGGACAATAAATATATATTAAAAAAAAAGTTGCTCCCTCACTGCTAAATCAGTTCTTCTGGGAAAGACCACAAACCAGATGGAAAGAACAGTGAAGTGGAAGTCTCACCCATGCCTTGTTAGTCCAAGTAGGACTCCTGGAACTGACTGTGCTGTGCTCTTGGAATGACCTCTTCAACTTAGACAAAATGCTCATCTGCAGAAAGTCAAATCCAGATGTTTCACTGTGTATGAAGAAAACCTGAACTCTGAGAGCATGTGTGATCAATGCACCCCTCCATTACTATCTAAAACCCACTGAGCCAAACGGACGGTAGTACAACCATAGAATATTTGATGAAAAACATTGTATGTGGAACAAGGTCTCAGAAGTTGCAGAGGAAATAGGTGAAACTAATCAGTGAATATTCTAGATGCTATGGCCACTTCCTCCTTTGCATTGACATGAATGACACCAATTTTGAAGAATTCTAATGACCAACTGACAGAGAGTCAATGCAAAAAGTGTGTTTGTGTTGCTGCAATCCACTAGATATGACTAGAATCAATATACGTTTTTAAACTGTAGATTACATAGGGCTTGTTGTTTCCCTACAAGGCCTCATTCAACACTGCCATCTAAAGAACTAGAAAATGTATGTTCTATGAAAACATGTTGTCTAGAACATAGGGTTACATTTTTTATCGTAAAAGAGGTAAATTGGCATATGTGTTGAAATGTACTGGTCCTGTCCAGTTCTATCACTAAGACAAACTAGCCTAGCAGAGTACCGAGTCACCTTTCAGAGCACAGGGAAGGTTATCATCATTCCCTAGCCTGCTTGGCTGTGCCATCCTGAGTAGAGACAGCTAGACTAAGTCTTCCTTGAGCTGGTCACACTTCTCTGCACAGACTGTCACTGAGTAAGCCCCCAAGTGTCTGGATGAACGCTCCCCTGACAGTCATTTAGCATTAAAGATACACCCCTTGCTCACACATTTTGGATTGGGAATCAAGCACATTCATTTGAAGCTCTTCTCACCCTTCAGCCTTCATTCAAGCAACTGTGCTTAGTAGACACAATTAAGTAGATTAGGCCATCCATGCACTGGTCCACTGGGCACAATCCTTAGGGCACCTAGGCCAGAACCCCGTGAAGAGTGCCCAGGAATGAGCATAGTAGGAAGCTCAATGTCCATTTTGCCAATCCCTCATCTGAAGATACCATCAGTCTATGTCAACCACAGATACTAGCAGTCTTTGCACACCCAGATGAAAAACGGTCAAATATTCAACCCAAGCTCATCAGTCATGGTTCCTGAATTCTCAGCAAAGCAGAGGAATAATCTCCAGATGGCAAACCCTATTGCAAAACAAATAATACAAGAAACCAAGGCAATAAGTCTCCACCAAGAATAACTAGTCCCATAGTGGAAGCCTCCTATGAACTTACTGGAAACTACAGGAAAAAATTTCCAGAATGCAATAATGATACGAATATTCAACAAACTTAATGAGACTATGAAAAAAATGGCTGAATATAATGAAAAGCATCAACAAATATAATTTGATTGATGAATGTAATGAAAGAGAATCAACAAAGAGAATTTAACAGACAGTGGAATGATCTCAAAAAGGACATGATCAAATTCATGAGTGAATTCCAAGAGAGCATAATCAACCAAATACAACAAGAATGTCAAACCAAGAAATGAAAATGGAACTGAAAATAAATAGAGAGGCTGAAGACAAAATAAAGGGAAATAAAAAATTAAATAGTTCAATTAAAAGGGTCCCAGGAAAACTTTACTATGATAATTCACGTGGAGGACAGATTATCAGTGATTGAGGACAAGCAGATGAAATAGATTGGGTGGCCTAATCAATGATAATTCTAAAAAAAAAACCTTATGAACAGAATATTAAGAAAATGTGAGACCTGAAAAAGACCAAATATCCAGATCATAGGCATATAAGAAGGCAAAGAACTACAGGCCAAAAGCCTGGACAGCCTAGAGAATATCATCAATAAGATGATAGAGGATATTTTTCTCTATCTTATAAAAGAGAAACTCATATAGGTACAAGAAGCACACAGTACTCCAAGCAGTCAGGACCAGAGAATAAATTCTCCATATAACATTATTAGTAAAATACTAAATAGAGAAAACAAAGAGAGCACTAAAATATGCAAGAGAAACACAGCTTGTCACTTACAAAGCTAAGCCTATAAAAAGTATATCAAATTATTCAATGGAAAATAAAAGTCAAAAAGGACTTTGAATGGAGTAGTTCATATTTTAAAAATCGATGTCTGTCATCCCAAACTGTTATACCCAGCAAAATTGCCCTTCAAAGTAGAAGGTGAAAGAAAAACTTTCCACAATAAAAGCCAGCTTTAAGAATGTATCATCATTAAGCTAATGCTACAGTAAATAATTGATGGAACACTTCACATTTTAGAAAAAAAATTAACATACTGAAGAGACTACAAGAGGGGAAAAAATTAAAACTGGAATAGACAGGAAAGCAAGTTAAGTTCAAGCAAACTCTCAACTTTCAAAGTTTTCAACTTGACTCTGCTCTTGTGTGAGGTCACTAAGAATGATCAGCTCTAAGACCAACCATTTTTCTTTAAATTTCATTATGTCATTTTTCCTTTCAGCTGTGTAGAATTCCATAGTGTATATGTACCACAACTTTGCTAACACTTAAAAGACGATGAAATGAAGAGCTGGAGATGATTCTTCAAATTAATATGCAAGATTGAAAAACCCCTAAGCAAGTTGATAAAAAATGTGAGAAAATACTCTAATCAAAGTGATGAGTGGTTAACTAGGAGATGGTACAACAGATATGAATGAATGAAATTGGGAGAATCATCAGGACATCTTTCAAAACCTATAGTCCACAAAATTTGAAAATCTGGAAGTAATGATGGATTTCTTGATTTATATCACTTATCAAAACCCAGAACAGATAAATAACCTGAATAGAATCTAATGAGTTTGAAAGGGTAATTAAAAACCTGAACCAAAAGATGTCTAGGCACAGATGGATTTACTCCCAATTCTACCAAACATTTATAGAAGAGACAAAACCACAAGTAATTCCCCAAAAGTGGAAAGGAGGGGATGCTCCATGAATCCTTCTATGAAATTAGCATTTCACTAATACCAAAACCAGAGACACAAGACCAATAAATACCTCTGATGGGATATTAAGTCTTTTGAATCTCATGCCTATATCCTCTCTCCAAGGCTTATTCATATTCTTCCTGTGAAACCAATCCATGGGTGAAGTGATAGGTCCCTGTGGATTTGAAACCTTAGCCACTCTCTAAAAACTCAGAACATAACCAAACCTCATTCACCTCAAGCATAGAATAGGTCTTCTTCACTTTTTAGAAAGTGCATTGTTTGTTGCTCCCTCAGCCAACATCATTCCTCTCCAGGAAAGGACCCACATGGCAACTAACAAATTATGGGCAGCTACAATTCCAAGTGGACTTCTCCTTGAATGTTTCTCTGGATTATTGCTGTGCTTCAGGCTGGAATTATAATTTCTTCAGAAAGTATTATGTTATTTGGCATTATATGTTTTGCTGTCATTGTGTTCACTAACTTGCTCTCTTCTTTGTGGGACAGACAATTTTTACTACCCCTGAATCCCCTATGTAATAGAACCACACTGGATATGTGTAGAAGGATCAGGTAGAAGTTTTTTAAAGGCTAAACATATTTTGGATCCAGTTTTTTTTATGACTTAATATGACCCAAATTAGGTTTCCCTGTTACACCAAAGTTTAGCAGTGATCATCCCAGGTCTGTTTTGGAGGTTCTACAGTCATTGTTGGCTTAGATCCTCCTTTTTTCAATTATGTATCTTAATAGTATGAATCTTTAAAGTTAAGTCACAGTCTTAAGATGCCTTTGAAGGCTTCAGACAGCATGGATGCATTCCACCCAAATACTATGACTCCTAAGAAGCCCCACACATTTGTAACTGGCAAAATCTTTACTTATGGACAGACATATGGCCAAGCAAATGAGTCTAAGAAAATGTGTTATTTATTTTTAACACAATATAGAGTTGTAGAAGAATGGATGACAAATGGTGACTAGTGGGCCATGTGTCATGATCTATTGATATACTTTCTCTTCTTTTAAATTCCTCCCTGAATGAATCCTACTTCAAGGCTGTGAGAATCTTAAGGACTGGTCAATCATTTATTGTCAGCAGATTCTAGTTCAGTAAATTGCCAACTAGTAGAGAGTCACTTGGCTGAAGTCATGATTAAAAGGATGAATAAATAATTTAATCAACAAGCAAACAGATGTTTGAAATTAGATACATCTTGTAAATCAACTTTAGTAGTCTTGTTCTATTTGAGCATTTTTCAAATATTAAGTCTAATGTGTATTGCCATTTGCAGTTTAGCAAATTGTTTAACAAGAGATCTGAGATTATTCTGACATTTCAATCGAGAGAGAGAGGGCCTTTTTTTCTTTGCAAACATTCAAGGCTATAAATTTTCATTAGTTAAGTTTTCCTAATCCCTAATGTGAATGAGGCTTTACTTCTCAAAGGCTAATTGTGTTTTTCAAATGTCTACTATTTTCCTAACTCATTTAAAGTGCGTTATTTAAACAGAGTGACCTCACTCATTCTCATACTTTAGTAGCATTTATTCTCATTGTGTTACTAAAGATGATTCATAATATTTCACAAAAATAACTGAGCTGCTTTCAAGCAACATTGACTGAATTCATTTTAACTTTTATTTTGAAATCCTAAGTATTTTTTCAAGAGTATCTGTACTATTGCTTTTCCAACATAAACAGGTTCATTTAATTGAAATATGCAAATACAAATAAAAGGTGAAGACAACATATAGATTCAGCTAACTCTTTTAACTTTGGAAAATAGAAGTTCAGAGTGCTGAATTTCAAATATATTCTGATTTTAAATTAATAGCTGATTTAGATTCCAGGGCTTTTGCCATCTGTACATGCTTAATTAGAAATGCACTTGGAAATGTAGCAAATTCCATGCATCATTAAGCATTTTAAATAATTGATAGTTGATTATTTTCTCTTTTAAGATGGACTCATTTATAATGCTGCCTCAACAATGAAACTGACCTTTAGGTTAAAAATCTAGTTGCATTCCTATTTGGAAAATAGATCTAAATAGATTCTTTACATAGAATGTATAAGTAAGGACACTTGGATTTTGTGCTCTGTGAAGAATGAAAGGCTTGGAAAATGTTACACAGGCATTCAATGAAGCAACAAAAATCATCATGACAATGAAATACTTAAATGGATGTTTCTGCTGTCCAACACCTGAGGCCCTTTGCTAAATCCTGGGCTGAATGTTAATAAATTACACAGATCCCTTTGTAAGTGTTGAGACAACTTCAATAATGCCAGGCCACAGAGAGGAAGGACCACCTTCTCACAGCCATGCTGAAAGAAAGAGGAGTCATGTCCTTTGTGTCTTCCGTATTTGATCAGTGAGTAGAACTTAGTGAACTTTGACAGTGGAATTTCACAGATTGGGTTTAGAGTCACCAGAGAAGACAGTAAAAAAACAAATAAACAACAACAACAAAAAAAAAAACACTTCTCCAGATTAATTTTTAGCAGGATTGGAGTCCACTGAGGATGAACCCTTTTTCATAATCAGCTTTGGACTCCACCTTCTGTTTCCCTGGTAGCACACCAAGTTTTATAAAAAGAAGTATCACTAATTCTATCCTTATGATTTAAAATTCCATGCTTTTTGGAGGGTGAAGAAGGTATCTGGGATTTGTTGAGGACCTTTAAAGGAAAGCTACTTCCTGCCTCGTCAACAAAATGAGATCTGAGCGCTCTCTCTCTCTCTCTCTCTCTCTCTCTCTCTCTCTCTCTCTCTCTCTCTCTCTCTCTCTCTCTCTCTCTTTCTCTCCCTCCCTCTCTCCCTCCCTCCCTCCCCCTCCCTCTTTAGACATTAGATAGGAGAATGGCATGCTGCACTGCCCCTAACATCATAAGCTTACAAATTCACACTGTATACACAGTCCTTAACAGTTAATCCAAATGGACATGTCAGTCTCTTAGAAGACTATCCATCAGGAAAACTGATATACCTAAAGACATTTTACAAAGATGGGAGGAATTGGGCTGGGGAGGTGGCTTAGTGGATAAAACGCTTGACACAAAAATCCGAGTACCTGAGCTAAGATCCCCAGACCCACTGAACTGTGTAAAGCTTCTTTAATATCAGTATGCCTATAGCAAGAAGGGAACAGAGACAGAAGGGTTTCAAAGAAACTCACAAAATGAACAGTGAACAACAATCTGAGGCCCTGCCTCGCAATTAAGTGGAAAGCAAAAACTGACCCAAAAGTTGTCCCTGAGACTCACATTCATTCTAAGACATGGGACACCACACACATACACACAAACATTCACAGAGACATATATACACATGCATACCCACACATAGCAAATATGTAAGATCCTTTGCTAAAACATAATAGGCTGTGTGGAAGAAATATTCTGCATTCTTAAAGGTCCCATACCTTCATGAAAGGTGCCAACAAGTGGGGATTAGGCATTCAAATACATGACTCTACAGGGAATATTTTGCCTTCAAGCCACCACAGCATCTTCATATGAAAAGTTAACTGTATATAAGAAACTACGTCTCTCCAGCCCTTTATTTAATTTTTTTTATTTATACATTTTCAAGCAGAGAGAGAGAGAGAGAGAGAGAGAGAGAGAGAGAGAGAGAGAGAGAGAGAGAGAGAGAGCACCAGAGCCACCACTTTGTGGGTCTGGCTTATGTGGGTCCTGGGGAATGGACAGCGAAACTGTGGTATATTTACATGATGGAATTTTACTCAGCTGAAAGGAAATTTAGGAAAAAATGGTCTGACTTCGAGCAGATCTTACTAGGCAAACACTCAAAAGAACAAGGAATCGAACATTGCATATTCTCCCTCATAGGTGGTCCTTAACCAGGATAACCATTTTCTTTATGCAGACTAGTAGAAAGAAGTGAGAAGTTATGAATGAGGGGTAAGGAATGGGGGGAGGGGAATGGCTTAAGCATGAGGCTAAACCAAAATAGGTTCAAAAACATAAAATCCTCACGAGCATACTGTAACCTATTGAGTAAGTAGTGGGTGTCGCCTGGCAAGAGGGGCCATGAGTGGTAGGGGAGAGAGTCTAAGCCTGTGAATAATTGAACAGTCTGACCATCTTATTATCTAACCAATGACAGTGGGTATGTTCTCTGGAAGAAGCAGAGAGAGAAAGAAGGAATGAGGGAGAATCAGAGAGCCAGTCAGGAGGGAGGGCCCCAAGATGGAACACCAAGCCTGCCTGCTTCAGAAGAACCAGAGTTCAGCTTCTGGTCCAGCCATCCAGTCAGCTCTCTCACACCTACTATTGAGCCAGTCCCTGAACCTAGACCAGTCAGCTCTGAGTCTATACGATGGAACCTTTTGACCAGTCAGCTCTCTCTTAGACTCACCTGAGCTTGAGGGTAAAGTCCACCACAATAAGATTATAAAAGAGCCTTTCCAATGAGAGGAGCTGTGATGCAATGCTGTCAAAGGTACAGATACATGAAGGAATAGAAAAATGGAGCCAGTTTTGCCATCAGCATATCAACATCATGACATAAACAAATTGAAAATGAAATTTATAAAGGATTTATTATAAGAAATAATTCATGGAAAACATTTACCTGTTTTCTGAAACAATATAAAGAATATATGGATCCCTGGAGAGTAAAAATAGATGAATTATGAAATTTTATGTGCAAAGACAGGTGATTTATACAGTGGAGACTGACAAGGAAAAATAGATATTGCCATGCTGTAATGTATTAAGCTTATAGAGGGGTACAAGGTAGAAGAGATGATGCACATGGCTCAGCCTGAGCAAGCAGGCATGGAACTCGGGAGTGCTGAGACAAAGGAAAGATTTAAATACAATTTAGAGGAGAAGGAATAAAAAGGAGAGGCAACATTAGAGCTCTACCACCCATGTGGCACTCCTGAAATGTAAATGGCACAAATGGAGAGAAATACTATCACAAAATTAGAAGGAAGAAAATATTATTTTGCTTTTTCAAATTCTCTTTTTGGAGAAGTACCTTGATTTTTAATCAAGTCTGGCCACAAACTCAGTATTTGGCCATTAGTCTCAAACTTGTGATTCTCCTGCTTCAGCCTCTGAGTGCTGGGACTTTTATGTGTTTCACCACACCCAGAAAGAAAATATTCTTAAAAAAAGGTAAGATTTAACCATTGTAATTAGAATAATTCATTAAGTATCAAATAAAGTATAATGAATACAATAGAAAAAAAAATAAGCTAACAGGAAAGAGTAAAAATGCCAGGACACTTTTGTTTGGTATGTGTAGTGTGCATGGTGTGATGTGTGTGTGTGTTGTTATACATGTGTGTACAGATATCATGTTATATTAACAAAATAGTATATTATAATTGATTTAATTATTTAACATTGTCTAATAACAATAGAAAAATAATTATACAAATACTTCCATACAACAAAGGAAAAGTCAATGAGTATTTTGATTCCAAATTCCATCTCATATGAATCTATGTCTACCACTAGCAAATATATAACTAAAGTAGAACTGCATTAATACAACTCTCTTAAAAAGAATACAAGAATACAGTTTAAACAATAGCATTTAAGATTAATAGAAGCTTTTACTAGAAGTCTTTGACAACACAAAAATATTGTTTTCCTCTGTAATTCTGTTTTTTTAAATACTTTTTAAAATGCCTTTCTATTTAAAAGTCAGTAGAAATGAAGAGCATCAATTTCAAAATATAAACAATTATCATTAGTTAAAAATTTATGAGTATGTAGAAAAGAACAGAAAGGCTCTTGGACATAATAAGACCAGTAATGAGGCTATATACAAAAAAAAAAAAACCACTGAATTTTTTATTGCAGCAATATGTTTTTCATAGAGAGTAGAAAATATCCTTTCTAAAGGTTTAAAGACACAAACTAACTGGAATAAAAAGACAGTTCCAAATATCTGTGAAATTTTTCAAAACACATATTCTATAACAAAATTAAAGCCAAAAATTAACCATAACTTAAATAAGCTCTTAACAAAATTGAAGTAGTAATTAAAATCTCCACAACAGAGAATCCTAGGACCAGTTTCATTCACTGCAGAATTTTATCAAGCTTTTAAGTAAGATCTACTAACAATACTTTTTAAACTATTGCACAAAGTAGAAAAGAAAAGCACACTACCAAACTCATTTTAGAAAGCAAGTTCCCCCTGATATCAAAACCAGATAAGCCTACAATTACAACAACCAGAACAGCAACAAAACAAACTATAGATCAAAATACTTGGAAATCAAATTCAGCTGTAAAAAAAAATGATGTCATAAAATTTGTAGAAAAATAGGTAGATCATGAAAGTATTATTTATTTATTTATTTATTTACTTATATTTATTTGAGAATGATAGAGTACGGGAACACCTGTCCTCCTGCCACTGCAAAGGAACAAGAGATGTGTGTGTCACTTTGTGCATCTTGCTTTATGTGGGTATTTGAGAATCAAACCCAGCCATTAGGCTTTCCAAGTAAGCAATTTTAACAGATAAGCAATTCCTCTATTCCCGAAAGTATTATTTAAATGAGGTGACCCAGTCTTAGAAAAATAAATACAGCTTTGTAAAAGTGTGGGGGGGGACTAAGAAACTTGAAAAGAACCATGTGGAAAGAAAAAGAGTGATTTTACAAGGGAGGAGAGATCTGGAACACAGGTATCCTAGATGAAGGAAGGAAGCTGGTGAGGGTAAAGGGGAGAATGGAGGGGCACGGGCATGGGGGAAGGAGGATAACTAAAACACAAATTTTGTCTGAAAATTTCATAATGAAACCTCATTACTTAGATGCTATTTTAAAAATAAGAGAAACAAACCATTCAAAGTTTATAGAAATTCAAACAAGCATCAATTTTGAAATAGTCAAGCATACATTGTGTGTGTGTGTGTGTGTGTGTGTGTGTGTGTGTGTGTGTGTGTGTGTGTGTGTGTGTGTAATGGAACTGCAAGGTACTCCCTGAAATCCTTTCTTCCAGGCCTACTGTATACAACTGGAAAGTCTGCTAGAAAGCTCATGTAAGTGGTAAAATAATTGAAATCAATTTCCTTCTCCATAACTG
Source organism: Zapus hudsonius (assembly GCA_004024765.1). Lineage (NCBI taxonomy): Eukaryota > Metazoa > Chordata > Mammalia > Rodentia > Dipodidae > Zapus > Zapus hudsonius. The sequence continues at coordinate 77,986 of PVHP010002191.1, read as the reverse complement.
GAAAGATTTATCAGAAAGAACTCACTGGGCAATTATATCAACACAAGTGATTTGGAGGAAGGTAACAAGGTTTCTATAAGGGGAAATGTGAGACATTAATCTAGCCTAGGATCTATCTGAAAATGAGTAAATAAGTATGGTGACACAAATCATTTCTCCCCCTTTGGCAAAATTTCAACTGGAAAGCTATAAAATGAATTATCATTAAGGTTTGGAGCCATGTTTTATCATGAATAAGGAACTGGAAATTGAAATATGCCCCTGCCACTAGATTAATCTTCCCTTGATAATCTATTTTATTCCTCTACTCAAAAATCAATGAATTCTTACCACCTGGCAAGGATTATATGAATTACTTAGCCAGTTTTTAATGGCCTTGATGCACTCAGGCTAACTTACACTTCTCTTCCTACAATGACCTCATGCTCTGGCCAACCTTGCCAATGGAAATATAATGTGAACTGCATATTTAATTTTTAATTTTCTAGTAGCTACATTTAAAAAAATTAAAAGGGGTATTAAAGACTTTGCTCAATAGCATAGTGCTCGTATAACAAGTGTGGAGTCCTTGATTTTATTCATGGCATCACAAAAATGGAAATAAAAGGTGCAAAGAACTGGTTGAAACAAATTTTAAAAATATTTCATTCCACTTAACATATCCAAAATGTAACTGGTTGAACATGTAATCAGTGAGGAAGACTGGTGGTAGTTTTTCCTCTTCTGTTGCTATTCGCCTCTGATATCTACTGTGTGTTCAGCACTCAAAGCACCTCTCATCTCAGACAGGCCTCACTCCAAGCCACGTGGGGATGCCACACGTGGAGCCACATGTGGACGGAAGCCACACTGCTGATCAGGGCAGCTACAGTTGAGCGAGGGATGGCAGGCATTTGATACCTGAGGACAGCCTCAGCCCAGATCATTTCTTTCCAGGTTTCAAGCGACAGGCATACTTCACCTCCCAAAGGCCACAGCAGCTGGGGACTAAGTACAAGGTTTAAACTCAAACATATGAATCTATGAAAGACATTCTTCATTCACAACATGCCATTCTATCATTGCTCCCCATAGACTTGTGGCTAGATCATTATGTCCAAATTTAAACATCTTCAGAGTCTTTACCATTTCTCACAGTGTTTAATGGTCCAAAGTCTCAACTGAGATTCAAACTAGCCTCTGATTTTTGAGGTCTGTAAAAACAAAACACAAATACATGATTCTAACACATAAAGGTACAGAGTAAACCTTCCCATTCATAAAAGGAAGAATGTGGTCATAGCAAGGCAATATTGGACCAATGTAAGATTAAAAGCCAGCAGGGCAAGCATTGAGTCTTACAGCACCTGGGACTTATGAAGTCTTCTGGGCTCCAAAACACGAAGCTCCAGCCTCCAGAAGTGCCATTGTTTTCCTGGGAAGGATCTACTCTGTGCCAGCCGTTTTTCTTGGCAGGCATATGATAACCCTTGCATCTTCTACATCATGAGGTCTCTTCTGCAACCCACTGTGATGGTTAACTTTTGCTGTCAAATTGATCTGTTAGTAATCTTGTGTGGGTCTCTGCAGGTGTTTACAGTAAAGCAGCCCTCTCAGTAAGGGGCAGAATTTAAGGAGGCTCAGAGAAGCTAGAAACAAACATCCCTTCCTAGGAGGGCAATATAGGAAGGAAATTCCAGAGACTCAGGAAGTCAATAAGTCTGGGAAAATGTTGCAAGACCCCCATCCTAAGACTATATAAGGGATAGGAAATCTCTCTGATCCTCCCCTCCCCCGCCCCTCCTGCCTGTTTTGTGTGTGTGTGTGTGTGTGTGTGTGTGTGTGTGTGTGTGTGTGTGTGTGCTGGTGATGGGTTTCTCTCTCTGCTTGGACCTGTGAAAGGGGCCCAGCCTCTTGAACCATTATGGAACTTCCCCTGTATCTGTAGCATCATTAAATCCCTTCCAGAGCAGGAGTGGGGCCACAAACACTTTGAAAATAGAATCTAGCAGCTAGTGCAGGGAGATTTAGAAGGAACACCCATAACATCTGCCTTGTGCTTCTCCATGGAAGAAAGTTAAGAGGGCAAATCGTGAGGCTCAAGCAAGAAGAGCAGAGGGAAAATGTCTAAGCAGAGACCAAGAAAGTCAGAGGAGACATTTGTAATGAAGAAAGTTACACTCACGGTTTCCCAGAATTTTAAGAAAGTACACAGATAGTGGCCAACAGTTAGAAAAAGTGCCTACATGGTAGAATGTAAGGGAAATATGCTTGTGGTCAATTCAGAGACCAGGATAAAATCATACATAGAATAAAAGTGAGAAGTTACTCCAAACTATAAATCAGAGGCAAGCAGAAAGGTTCACCCACACCAAGAAACAGTATTATACTCCCCCCACACCTAGGCAGGCTAGGTGACATTAGAGGCCAGAGTAACCCTGTGGCCCCACTGAGGAGAGAGGCAGGCAGAGAGAATCGCACAGAGAGCAAGTGATAGGAAGTCCTCATCCTTTACAGTGATTGAAAATGTAACCCTTCATTAGAATCAGATATGCAAAAGGGAAGACCTGATAGGTTTGTAGATTTGGAGGGGGGGACAGAAGGGCCATCCACCTGTGCCATCTGTATCTAGGTAGCATGTATCTGCTAGACTATGGCAGCAGAGGGCACTCTTGATCAGTCTCAATCAGACAATTGGCTCTGCTTGTAACTCCTGGTGCTAAAAATTGGATACTTCCCACATTGAGCTATTGATCAGAGAGACCTAAGTGATGCCCAGTACAAGACAGGCTTCTGTCAAAGCACTTGATTACCCACCCCTGGCAAAAGATAAGACCCTATTGCTGAAGTCACTACTGGCTGCTGTAACACAACACCTACAGACCCTGCAGGAATCTGGAAGGAAGCCAGTTTCCAGAAGGTTAGTCCATATAGTGCTGGATAGCACTTCATGAGCTTCCAGGGGAAATGAACCCATGATGTTGCAAGAAAGCAAAGGTCACTGTTATAGACAGCAGCTGATGTCTGGAGAAAGCAGGATACCGCTTTAAGATAGAGACCACTATGACAAGAATTACTCACCTGTGCAATAGTGGCACTTAACCTAGGTGGGTAATTAACAGCTTCTGATTGGCCAAGAGATCTATCTGCTCCGTGACAAGGAACCCTTAGCTGGAACTGGGATCCAAGGCTATTTCCTATGGAGACCAAGAACCCAGAAACCAAGGAAAATCCCCACTATCCATGGGCTTAAAGACAGGCTACACCCAGTATGAGTTTGGCAAATTAGTATTTTTTTCCCATTTAACCTGTACCAATCTCACTCTCTGTTGGAGAATCTGCATTTTTCAGAAGGCATTGAGAACCATGAGCTAATAATAAATAAGGAGGTAATGACAGTAGAAATAGGAAGCCTTCTTCTTAAGAACAACAGGGTCATAGGATATTAAGTCAGCTTGAGAAAAGTAAGAAAAACAATAATAAATGAATGAATTATTAGTTAAAAAATTAGAAAAGTTCAATTTTACTGAACAAATTCTGTGTTTAAACTTTTAATTAGTTGGTTGTGCAAGGTTCACAAAAATGTTCACAGGAGAAACTAGTGGCTCAAATCCTGGAAATTGATGTACCTGCTGGTGTAGAATTGTCCCTGGAGACTAGAGAAGTAATCATAATGACAGTAGTCAGCCAGTCATCCTGAGGAGAATGGGTATCAACTACAGGAGGTGGTCCAGAAAGGGCCAGAAGGGGCTGTGTTCCTGAAGAGCAAGACCCCCTGAGGCTTACAGGACAGGTGACAGGTGACAGCCCTACGGAGCTGCAAGGTCGGGGCTGGTACATAGGTCATCAGTGTCAGACTAGGCCATATTGGGCTTAGGGACTGGTAATGACAAAAAGAGCTCTATATTCTTTTACACCATTGATCTGAGTTCTAATTATCAGGGGAAATGACCACACTCAAGTAAACTGAATAAGCTACCAAATTATACTTAGACACAGGAAAGAGAGAAGCCAAATTAGTAAGCAGAGGCAGAAGTGTCCGCGGGGTGTGGAAGCAAAGCCACACCTGGAAGTATCAGCACAGTTTTATCATACAAGCATTGGGAAGCTGTAAGTACATTCGCTGATGAAGACACCTTTATAGGATATATAAAGGATAGAAGAGGCTGTCTGTAATTGGAGTGTTCTATCTCTGACCAATGTGTAATGTAGATTGTTTAATGATTGTCTAGGTTAATAATTTTGTCAGTGCAAAAGCACTGTAGATTATCTTCCACAAGTCTTGATGGTATAGCCCAGTGCACACATACGTTATGTGCTGTAAACAGTGGCTTGCTTAGATTAGCATCACCATAGGAATGGGAACAATGCATTGCTCTAAGACCATGGCTACTATGTGAACAGGAGGGAGTTTTTAGCTTCCTTATAATTATCTGGAGCCTGATGTACATACAGCCTGTCATGGATCAAAATAAACCTGAGGAGCACGAAGAGAGTTAAATATGAAAGCAATAAAAGTATACTTTTGAAGGTGTTCTATGAGTAAAATTGTATCTTTTCAAAACCAACTCCTCCTTGCCCATTTCCCCTTCTAGTAGAAAAATGATCTGTAAATCATCCAGTTTTGATTGCAAAGACAAAGGCTAATATATTGAGAGTGGGAAATAATCAGAACACTATATATATATATATATATATATATATATATATACTGAATATATTATATATATATACACTGAATGAAAATCTAAAAACAGTCACTTAGAAGGAGGTGTCTGTAGCTTCAAGAAAGAGGACATAGGTTCAGGCTTCTCACTAATATGTTAGACAGCTTATGTACAAAGTTCACTTTGCATCCACCCTGGAGGCAGCACATAAAAATCAGTCTAAATATAAAACTGGATGCAAAAATCAAGTCTCTAGCATGCCTGCAGTGAGTGCAAAGAATAAATTGCATAGATGTAAATTCTCTGTCTGGAAAATATATCTCTATCTATGTCTTTAATTCCATCAAAGTGAAATCTGGCTAAGCAGGTAGTATAAATGTAACTCAATTATCTTTTCAGCTAAAATCTATGAAAATACTTCAAAATGATACTAACTTGACAAAGAGAATCATCTCTTCCAGTAATTTTACCTGGACTTTATTTAAGAAAATTTAACTTTAAAATGTTAATTGCTAGCAGCAATCTAATATTTCTTAGAAGATAAGAGGAGAAAGTCAAAGCAAATTGATCACATTGAAATGTTTTGCATAATAAATAGTCATGTTAAGTGTCTAGAACACAAGCCAAAATTATTTGGCACACAGACATTAGGAAAACCCTCTTACTCAAGGTACTCAACAAGAAATACTATGATTAAAGTCACAGACAGTGGAATTATCTTGAAAGCAATTATGAAAATTGTTAAAACAATGGAAATGTGAGATGCATCATCAAGGAAATGGAATACTAAAAGAAGAGACTGGAACATAGAAGACCAATAATCAAAATAAGAGTAAATAAATAAATGTCAGCTTTAAAAAATAATGAAAAAAAGATTGAGGAATAAAATGACTTGACTTAAAACTTACTGTAAATCTCTAGTAATTAGCCTCAATATTATGTTGACAAAGAATTTGAAAACAAATAGATAAATAAGACAAAAATAAGAGCTTAAAAACAAAGCACAATATGTCCAAAGATATTTAATAAGCTGCAAACTCAATTCAATGAGAAAATATAATTTTTTCAACAAAATGTATTATAAACAAACCAGAGACACTCATGTATGCTTAAGTGTACACTTGTTAGGATGAGAGGTTTAGAGCAGAAACCCTGGCTTCAGCAGCCTGCTGGTGCAGCTGTCTATCCCAATACACTGGTTAGAGTTCAGTTATTGTGAAAAATCAAGAAAGGAGATTTAATCAAGACACTGATGAGAAGCAAACAAAGGGCTTCAGGAACCCTGAGCTCATCGTTAGGTTACAGGCTTGAGCTTTAAGTTTAAATAGAAGAATTATTATGGGTGGGAAATGGAGAGAAATCCATAAGTGAATACTTCTGGACAAGCTGTAGTATGCATCAACATTGTCTCAGTACTAGTTTGATCCTATATAGTAGTCCTAAAAATTTAATATGCTTATCACTGTCATCACTTAAGGGATCAATATGGTTACTCTGGTAAGATGATCTGCTCCAAGCGATAGTCTCTCCATCCTAGATAGTTGTTATCATCTAGGGGATAGTCAGTCCTGCAAGATTTCCAGTTCTTGGAACCCACAGTGATTGCACAGATTTGAGACAATGGCTTATCCCTGTGCTTTCAGACTTGAAGGAGGAGGATGAAGTAAGTTTGGTAGACACTCTGCACATGCAGAGTCAAGTAGGAGTTTGAGCGAAAGGAGACCAACATGAAATGAAGCATGTCAGGCTTTCATCTTACTTCTAGATAACTCACTGGCTCACATGAGAATTATTTTAAAGCAGCTTCTAAATGTTTGTAACATTATCTTATATAAATAACTCAGTAAAAATTAATCAGAAGTCTAAATAGGAAATGCAAATATATAAAATTTATAATAAAATGCTAAGAACATTTTCATTAGGTTTGATAAGGCGAAACATTCATATATAATTCACCAAAATCACAATTTAGAAAGGAAAACATGAATCAATAGGATTTCATCAAAATTTTAAACTTTTGCTCTGCTAAAGACTATAAGAGTGAAGCATTAAACTATACATATATATATATAGAGAGAGAATGAAAATAGTTGCAAATCACATATTCAAAAAAATTTATTGTAAATTTATGGACTTGCAAAACTAAAATGAAAGAAAACAATCTCTAATTTAAAATGAGCAAAAATGTAAACTGACAGTGATCTTAAATGTAAAAATGTAAAGAAGTTCAACATTATTACCTACTAGGGAAATTCGGGTAAAATCACTAGGAGATAAAAGTTTCAACTATATCAAATCCTACACATGACAACCTGGCTGGAAGGCAAGAATGATACAACCAATCTGAACAAAAAATTGAGTTCTGCAGTTTCTTAGAAAATTTAGTACACATTACTGCTTGGACAGCAAGCACATCTCTGCCTACTTACCTTAGAGAAACAAGGTGCGGGGTTATGCTGACAGAAACACCTGAAGGTTTTCCTGGAAGGAACATGAGAGCTCTCACAAGTCAACAGCCAGAATAGTCACTCTTCACATTTCTCTCCACCCTCCCCCATGCCTGTTCTGTCTTTGTTTAAAACTCAATGTCTTTATAACAGACCAGCTTGGCTCTGCTCTTGCCCATTATGACTTCTTCTGTTTGTGTTTTGTTTGCTTTTCCTTTCTTCTTCTTACTCTGCCCTGTTGATCTTCCTCTCCCAAAGAATTATTATGATCTGGTTTGCAGAATATCTGTGCCTCGGCCTCCTATGAGATAGGGCTATTCTGTATTAACAGATAGGATATCTTTACCTTTCTCTGTACACTCTACCTCTAGCCAAAATTCCCTCATCATCCTAAATTTTTACCCCTACAATTCCTTCTTCTATCAGCCTTCAACTCCCTACTTCCTCTATGTGGCCCCAAAAGTAATCACTTGTTTCATTGCACTTTCTCCTTGATTTTATGTCCTCATACATTTACAATAACTACTGTATTAGTGCAGGCAGTGCTATCACATCCATTTACTCCCTAGAATGATCAATGTTTAAGGGATGACTATGTCATAGTAAATTATTGATCTATTTTCACAGATGATCTAACCCTGGAAGTGACTGATGTAATAGATAATATTCTACTCACCAGAAAAAGCTACGTATAGTAACTCATTCTCCAAGTATGAGTCAAACAGAAGAAAAGAACACCTTTGACTCCATGAACACTAAATTCTGAACATTGCAAATACTTCCACTGAAAAACAAAGAGCAACCTAAATTTTAAAAAAATTAACCAACAATCTATTTTTTAATATGCACATCCCAGTACAAAAACACAAACAACATGTAAAACCAAGAAAACATGTCTCCTTAAAAATATTCCAATTCTATATTAATGGTTCCTGACAGAGACTTATAAAAAATGCTGGATTGATGATTCAAAAGAATGATGATACATATAGTCAAAGAAATTAGTGAAGTTGTGAGCATAAATGAATTCCAAAAGATCATGAAATAAAAAGATAGAAATGTTGAAGAAAAACCAAACAGAAATGATGTTGGAACTGAAACCCACAAATAAAATAAAAAGCTCAGTAGAAAGCCTCTACAATAGCAAGTTAGAGCAATTGGTACATAAAGTAAAGGACAGTAACACACTTTTAAATATATATAAATGGAATATGCAAGCTCTTTGGAGCAGCATGAAAGGCAAAATATTCTTCAATGAAATAATGGCAGAAATTTCCCCAAATCTAAGATGCAATAGGCGTACAGAACACCAAATAGACTGGACCAAAAGAAACTCCATATACCATATTATAGTTTAAAAATCTAATTATAGGCAATAGTTACAAGAGAGATACACCAAGTCGCATACAGAGACAAGCCCATCAGAATAGCAACAGATGTTTCAATGGAAACTTTAAAAGCTAGGAGGGTTTGGGATAATACATTTCTAGCTCTGAAAGTCCACAGCTGCCAGCCCAGAATACTACACCTGGCAAAACTATCAGTCATAATTAAAGAAGAAAGAATAATATTCCGAAATGAATTTGACAGCCAAGCCGGCTATACAAAGGATATTAGGAAGGAACACCTCAGACTGAAGAGAAGTGTAAACACATCCAAGAGTCTATATGGAAAAAAATAAACAAGCCTAAGAAGAAAATTACTAAACAAAAGAGGTCTAAGAAAACAACAAAAACCAACAAGATGACAAATGTAAGGAATTAATAGATTCATTTCAATAAAAACTGTGAATATTAATGGTTACAAGTTCTCAAAAGACAAACACTAGCAGATTTAATTTGAAAACAGAATATAACTTTTTTGATGACTCTAAGAAATGCATTTATAATAAAAGAAAGACAATACTTTAAGATGAAAGGACAGAAAAAGGTATTCTAATCAAATGTAATCAGGAAAAAAAAAACAAGCATCACTCTTCTTATATCCAACAAAATAAACCTCCAATCAAAACTAATTATGGGAGATAAAGAAGGTCACTTCATATTAGTTAAGAGAAAAATCCACCAAGAGGACATTGCAATTCTAAACATATACACACTGAACACAGATGTACCTAGTTTCATAAAACAAATGCTGTAGAGATTCGCACCATGACAATAAAAGAAAGTGACTTCAATATCCCACTCTTACCAATAAACAAAAAATAAGGGAAATATTAGAGTTAAATGACATCATGTTTCAAATGGATCTAACAGATAGTTACATAATTTTGCACCCAAATACTTCAGTATTCATATTCTACTCATTAGTACATAGAACATGCTCTAAAATAAATTACATGTTAGAACACAAATCAAGGAAGACATACACATACACACACATACACACACAAGCACTATATATATATGTATATGTAATAACATCTTGGTCTTATATCTAACCACAACAGAATAAAGCCAGAAATAAATAGCAAGAGAAATTGCATAAAGTATATAAACTCATGGCGATTAAAAAAAGCTCTACTAAATGAGTTGAATAAATCATGAAAAAATAACAAGGTTTTAAGAATTGAATGGAGATTAAAACAGAATATACCAAACCATACACAATATAATGAAGGGAGTCCTAAAAGGGAAGTTTATAGCTATAAATGCCTACATTTAAAACAATCATTAAAAATAAGCTAATCATTCACCGTAATGAGAGTAACCTAAACCACCAAACTGCAGACAAATATAAATAATTAATATAATGTAGAATTATACAATGAATGAATGAAATACAAAGTTGGTTCTCTGAAAATATAAACAACATTGAAAAATCCTTAGCCCTATTAGCAGAAAGAGAGAGGGAAAGAGAGAACAAAAGTAAAATTAGAGATGAAAATGGAGACAATCCAAGAGATACTAACAAAATTCAGAAAATCATTAGAACATACCTTTTAAAAGTATGTTCAATGAAACTGGAAAATCTAAAGGAAATTGATAAGTCTCTACCAAAGTTAAACCAAGGTTAGATAACTGATTTAAACATATTCACAAAAAGCAATGAGATTAAAATTGTATAAAGTTCCCAAAATTGTAAAAGGGGGAGGAGGGAACATTTCCAGATTGATTAATTGTAGAACTCCACCAAACATTTAAAGAATTAAAACCAATACTTTTCAAATTATTCTATAACTTACAAACATTTTTAAATGCTAGTGTTACTCTAATACAGATAAAATGATAATCCCACAACAAAAAGGAAAAATAGAGAACAACCTCCTTTATGAATATAGATACAAACATTCTCAATAAAACGCTTGTGAACTCTTGTAAACTAAACTCAAGGACACGTCATAAAGATTATACACCAAAGTTAAGTTGGCTTCATTCTAAAGAGTCAAGGATAGTACAATATATGTAAATCAAGAAATGTTAATTCATCACATAAATGAGAACAAGGATAGAAATCACATGGTCATTTCAGGTGATACAAAAATTGCCTTTGACAAAATCCAGGATTTAGTCATAATAGAAGCCTTGACAGAAGGAAAACACCTCAGTATATATAGCAAACCTACAGCCAAAATCATGCTCAATGGAGAAAAACATGAAGCATACTCAGATCAGATATCTAGTCTCTCAACTCCTATTAAATATAGTGCTTGAAGTTTTAACTAGAGAAAAATGAAAAGAAAAGGAAATAACCTGCATACAATAAAAAAAAAGCAGAGCTGGAGAGGTGATACAGCAGCTAATTGTGCTTCCTATGCAAGCAAGATGGCCTGAGAGGGGTTAAAACAGCCCACATAGAGATGAATGTGGCCACGCACACCTGTAACCCCAGTCCCATAAAGGGGAGGAAAGTAAAGGGAGTCACTTGGGCTTGCAAAAAACAGCAAGCTCTGGAATCAGTAAGAGACCTGCTCAAACAAGAATAGATAGGAGTGTGACGGAGCATGACACCCAACAGTTTGCTCTGACAACCATAGGCTAGCAGCCCTTCCACAGGCAAGCACCTGGGACACTGCAGGGGCGATACACATGCATACGCTGCATATACCACACACTTCACACACCACATTACCTACATATTTACACACAAGCAAAACAAAATGAAAGAAAATGAGGTCAAAGTATTCATTGATGATATATATCTATACTTAAAAGACTCTACAGCCCCCACCAGAAAACTCTTAGAGCCTATAAACACTTTTAGCAAAGCTAACAAAATTAACATATCAGAGTCAGTAGTTTTCCTATATAACAGTGCCAAACATGCTGAGAAAGGTATCAGGGGAATAAGACCATTATGATACCCTCAACAAATATCTTGCAATAAATCTTTCAAACACTGAAGAAAGAAATTGTGAAAGATAGGTGAAAATATCTTCCATCCTCATGGATTAGGAGCATTAATATTGTAAAAATGGCTTTCCGACCAAGTGTACTGTATGTATTCAATGCAATTTCCATCAAAATTATAGAACCATTCCCCAAAGAAAGTATAAAAAGCTAGATAGTAAAAATATCCTGAACAACAACAAAACAATAATACTAGAGGTACTACTATATCTGATTTCAAATTTTACAAATGAGTCATAGTAATATAAACAGAAAAACAGAATGGAACTGTCCCAAAATCAGATTCATTGATCAATGGAATAGAATAAAGGATCCAGTTTTTATTCTTCACAAGTACAACCACGTGTTTTGTTTTATTTTTTTTTAACAAAGATGCCAGGGAAAAAATTATCTAGACATAGAATAATGAAACCAGTTCCTTATGTCTCACACTGCACCAAACCAACTCTAAGTGGATCAAAAACCTCCAGGTAAGCCTCAAATTTGAGAAACTGATCATGAAAAAAGGAGATACACTTCAGGATAAAAATATAAGAACTTTATGAATTAAAATGCTATTGTTCAGGAAATGATGCCAACAATCAACAAACAGAAATTGTTGAAATTCAAAGTTATTGTATAGCAAAGGAAACTCACCACAGAACATCTTTGCCAGCTTTACATCAATTGAGGATTAATATACAAAGAATTAAAAAAATAAAAAATGTTTATAGAGCTGAATAGAGATTTTTAAAAAAATATTTATTTATTTATTTATTTATTTATTTATTTATTTATTTATTTATTTATTTGTAAGCAGGGAGAGACACTGAGAAGAGAGACAGACAGAAAGAGTTAGAAAGGGCACACCAGGGCCTCTATACACTGCAAATGAACTCCAGATGTATGTGCGACTGTGCATCTGGCTTTACATGGGCACTGGGGAACTGAACTTGGGTCATTAGGTTTTGCAGGCAATCACTTTAAACACTAAGCCATCTCCCCAGCCCTGAATTTTTTTAAAAATATGAATGGCTTACTCCTAAATATATTTATCCCAATTATGCAGTCTTGGACTGAGGGAATACCATAGGCAGAGTTCGGGGAACCACTGGACCCATCTTCAGTCAATGAACTCTGCCTGTTCTAAGTTTACATTTCTTCCTTTGTTAGATCTACTCCACAGACTTCTCTTTAAATAAGTTAGAAATCTCTTGAAGTTCTTTTGGGGTGTATCACACCTATTCATGTGCCATATTTTCAACCTAATCCTTAGGGGCCTCCTTAACTTTAAGTCTCAATATAGGTCTAGAGGCAAAAGTGGGTGGGCACTGAGGAGCATCAGCATGGTCTTGTTAGGCACCTCCTTCAGGGATAATCACTGCCAGCTCTGCAGACAGTCTAGGATTAATTTCCTAAGGAAGGGGTTGGGAGTTGGGATGTACACCAGCTAATAGTGGAGAAGCTACTTTCTTAGGCAAAATGGATACATCAGAATCTGAGCGCTGGATTCCCCTAGCTTCATCAAGACTTTCCACACATATGTATTCCAAGGATCCCAGTCCTTTACAACCAAGGGTCTCACTTTAACCTATGTTTTGAACTTGTATTGTAAATCCATCATACCACAGGAGCTTGGATTTTATTTTCTGACACTTGAACCCTGCAGCTACTATGGAGAAAAGAGTTTCATCCAGGCATATTTAGAAAATATCAGATTGTTTATGTGTGTCTTAAACTGGGAGTTTTCTTCTATAAGCTTGTGCTTTTCCTTTAATAATTTATCCACAGGTGCTCAAAGCAGCCAGTCATCATCATTAATGTCATATTCAGCTTCAGTTACTGGGATGAGCTTCTAAACAGACACAGTTTATGAGAGTAAGAAGGGATTTATTGGAAGCTTACAGATCCAGCAGAGAGAAAGAACCACCACTAGCTCCTCCAAAAGCAAGCACACTCAGGCAGCCTAAAATCAGGGACTTCAGGCTGACCTCAGACTGCTTCTGCATACCTTAGGATGTAATTCCAGTTTCAACCCAAGTAACATCATAGGGCTGAACCCTAGGATCCATCTACAGTGACACCAAGTTACAAGCTTCCATAAAACTCCTAAATCTATTGAGGGACATCCATTCAAACTACCCCAGTTAGTTTTCTAAAAATATTCAAAAGTTTTATACAGAGAGTCACTAAATTCCTTGTACTCATAAGACATGACTCAGGTTCATCAAACACAATGATCTCACAGAGGTCTTTAACTGGTTCACACCATGGTTTATCACTATTCTCCTTGCTACCAGAAGAGTTTTCAGTAGCACGAAAGATGGAGAGCCAGCTCCTGAGAACACCAAGTCCACTAGACAAATCCATCCCTTTTTTTTCCAGAACCACTCCTGGTTACACAATCTGTAATAGTTATGGTTTACTAGAGGAGTGGAACTTACAAAGTGAATTTGTATTCTAAAAGGGACTTATTGGACTAGTTTACAGGATATGAACTTGACAGTCCAATAATAGCGTTTAGAGTCTTGAATGTCATGGAACCTGGTAACCGCTCAGTCTACAAATCTGGATGCATGAGTCCCAATCTGGCACTGAAGACCTGGATAATCCAGGGAGTTCACAATAGAAGGCTAATGAAACTAAGTTCAAATGTCCATAGAGTCTAGTCAAAGCAGGATAGATGAGTGAACAGCCAGGGCATCCAGATAAAACACTCCCAACCAGCAAGTCAAAGAGGCATCAAGGCAAAAAGGGACTATTTCCTCTCAAAGTTTCATTATATATAATAGTGCAGTGCTACAGGGGCACCCACTCTGGAGGAAGGACTTCCTCCCTTAGTCATTCCTAGAAACAACTTTCCAGATGCATCCAAGACACATGTCTCTGGATTCCTAGTCTGATCAAGTTGACAATAGAATTAACCAATCACAACAACCATAGACATCAGAGAAATGGACATCTAAACAACTTTGAGATTCCATCTTGCCCCATTCAGAAATGCCAATTATCAAGCAAACAGATACAACCAATGTTGGAGTGAAAGGGATCTTCTGTTGTTGTGTAAATTGGTGCAGCCATTATGAAAATCAATGTGGATGTTTTTGCAAAAAGTGAAAACTAGAACTCTTATTTGACCCAGCAATACTTCTCCTGGGCATAGCCCCAAAAGACTGCATATCTTATTACAGAAATACTTTAATGTCAATATTCAATGAAGCTCTATTCAGAATAGCTAGGAAAAGTAGTCAGAATGTTCATCAACTGATAATGAAAATGGAGTAGGTGTATACAATGAAATATTCATCTGAGTGAAAAGCAAAATTATAAAAATTGCTGGAAAATAGATGGAAGTGGAAAAATGTACCGAGGAAAATAATCTAGGCCCAGAAAAACAAACACTCATATGTAGATCCTAGCTTTGAAAGTTTAGATTACTGTGTTCAACTTTGAGGGAGTGCTTGTAGATATTGGGAAACTAGAAAGGGTCCATCATTGTGGGAGCGATATGAAGACAAGGGTATGCTAGAATACCTGAGGTATGAAAGTAGGAGGGAGGTAATAGAAGAGAAAAAAAAAGGTTTTATCAGGGATAGGACAAGAGGGGATTGGCAGAGGTTTAGCTAAAACCAAGGGTGTAGGAAAAATAGATGGAAACCTACTTAGAGTGTTAATAAAAATATATTTTACAAAAGGAGTTTCAATGAAAGTACCCTACACGCTCAAATAAAACTTCTCCCAAAAACCATAGATTATTAAACAAAATTTTCAATGGTGAAGATGGCTCAGCCGTTAAGTTTAAAATAATAACAAACACAATCTTTCAAAGTTTTTTCGAGGAACTGACAATATAAGAAACATTTCAAAAAATATCTAACATACAAAGTAACCCAATTTACTTTGGGAGGCAACAATAAAGAAAAAGTACTATTTTTGGACTTCTGGGTCAAAATGGTGCAGGTACAAGATCATAAGAATAAATAGGGTTAAAAAAAAAGTAATAGATCGGAAAACTCACTTTTTTATTGGGAAAAACTTCAGTTAGCAGTACCAGAGACTCAACAGACTGTAGAGAGCCCAGCAGGGACAGCCCCAGCAGGCTGGTTTTCAGCCTTGACAGCGACCTGCTAGCCACACCTCAGGCAGAGCTGGGAGCCTGAAATCGGTGGAGCAAGACCTGCGGAGCTGAGCAGCAGGAGAGCACACCAAGTGTTAACCAGACCCCAAAGCGAACTTCCAGGGAACCCACCAGCACCACATCCACAATGTGGCTGCCTGCCCACCTGCCACAGACCCCAGCAAGCCACAGGACTGTTTCTGCATCTCTAGCAGGATGCGGCAGCCTGCGCCAAAGGACAGGAGGAAAAGGCAGTGCAGGACAGCTTCTTCCCAGAGGTGAAAACACTTATAAAGTCTGGGAAGGGGGTGCAGAATATCAGAGGGGCTCATAGAATAAGAAGGGGAGGGGAGGATCTGAGTGGCTCTGAGGGGAGGGAGCTCTGCGAGGAAGCAGGTTGGCCCACCATGAACTGGGCCAAGGAGAGCCCAGAGGTGGACCTGCTTGCTGCATGGGGGTGACTAATCATTGGGCTCTTATTTTATTTTTTAATATATTTCAATAGGTTTATTTTTTCTTTTATACAAGATTTACACCTGTTTTTCTTTCCTTCCTTCTTTGTTTTTATTATTTCAAGTACTTTATTTTTTTCTCTTATATCAGGCTTGCACCTGATTTTTTTTCTTTTTTTCTTTATAACAAATAAAGGAATTTGAGAACATTGATTACATGACCAATAAAAGGCTCTCACTGTGCTCTTGAGCCTGGGCAGCTGGGGCTGGGTTGGAGTGTGGAATCAGCACAGACACACCAAGTACTGGGTCAAGGAGAGCCTAGAGTCTCTGCCCCTAGTGCGGGAGGTAGCATTCCAGATCTGCTTGATGCAGGCTGGTGAAAAAACTGGGCTCATGAGTTTGGGGTGCTCTGGCTGTTTCTACTGCTGCAACCCAGTTGGGGACAGGGGTCTAGGTGGTGGCTCTAAGACTAAACAATCACTTACAGAGGGATCCAGACAGGTAAAGATCTGAGCCTGTCTGGGGGCAAAACAACCTGACAGGAAAGTTCTCTGTTTAAGGTCAAACCTGCTGATAATTCCACTGGGAGTGAGGCAGGCTGAACAGCATTCCCCGGGGGCCTGAGTCCAACCCTAGCTAGACATCAATAGATCACTGTCAGGCACCTACCAGAACCTACTGAGGGTATAAAAAGGGGAACCCTACAACCCAACTAGCAGGGACTCTGAGGGGAAAGAGGAGCAAATAGACTAATACTTACCACTCTGAGTCTCAGTAACAAGACAAAGCAGAGTACACAGACAACGAAGAACTCTGACCTCTATATTATACTACATACCAGACACCAACCCAGAAGGACAGGTACTCTGATAACCAGCAACTAATGCATCTGTGGTTACAACAATATCCCAACCCTGCAGGCACATAGAGCATTCATTGCTTACCCAACAGATCTAGTTTGACCATAAGTCAAAAAAAAAAAAAAAAGTCCTACTCCCCTAACCAGACATGGGCAGAAACCAATGGGGGAAAAAAAAAACAGAAAGTAAAGACAGAACTCCCCAACCCTAGTCCCACAATGGAACAGGAAAGTGACAAAGAAGTAGATATAACAAAATTACAATCACAAAGAGAGAATAATATTACTCCTGACCACAACTGCAATACAAACATGAAGCAGTTAATGGCTGATATGGAAACTATGAAAAAAGACATAAATGAGATGAAGCTCACCAACACAAGCATAGACTTCATACAGAATTTAATGGAGAGAAATATGAATGACTTTGAAAGCACATTAAGTGAATTGAAGGTGAACCAACTATGGGAGGAGCTAGACAATCAATTGATTAAGTTTGATGAGGACTAAAGAAAACTTAAAAATGATTTTCAGGAATCATTAACAAAAACAAATCTAGGCTGGAAATTAGAACTCACCAAATAATTGGAGACTATAAACAAAACTATAACAGAAAACATAAATGAAACAGAGTTGTTAAAAACCTCCTTTGACTCAATCAGTCCCAGAGTTGACATTCTGGAGGAAAGATTCTCAGACCTTGAGGACAAGACAGAAGGAATTAATAAGGATGTCATAGGTTTCAATAAACTCAAGAAATCATGTGAGCAAAATATGAGAGACTTATGGGATACCATAAGGAGGCCCAATATTAGAATCATGGGGAACCCAGAGGGAGAAGAATCCCAGGCCAGGGCCATAGGAAATATTTTCAACAGAATTATTCAAGAAAACTTCCCCTATCTTAAAAGAGAAAGCTCACTCAACATTCAAGAGTCCCAGAGGACTCCAAACAGACAGGACATGAAGAGAAATTCTACAAGACACATTTTAATCAATATGCCTAACATAGAAAGTAAAAAGAAAATACTCAAAGCAGCAAGAGAAAAGTAACTCATCACCTATAAAGGCAAACCCATCAGACTTACATCAGACTTCTCATTAGAAACCATGAAAGCCAGAAGGTTTTGGAATAATGCTCTTCAAGGCCTAAAGAAGTATGGCTTTCAACCTAGACTACTGTACTCAGCAAAGCTATCCCTAATAATAGATGGAGAATTGAAAGTTTTCCATGAAATAAACAACCTCTACAATTATTTGAACACAAAGCCAAACTTACAGAAGATTCTACAGCAGATATTCCACACAGAAGAGACAAGCAATCTACCTCAGAAGAGTAATAGAGATCATGCACAGTAATCACAATCAGTGTGCTAATAATAGCAGCACAGGCATCAACCCCATAAACCCACCAACATGGCGGGGCTTAAAGCAAACCTCATGGTTATAATTCTGAATATAAATGGACTTAACTCCCCTAAAAAAAAGACACAGACTAGCAGGGTGGATCAGAAAAATGGACCTTTCCATCTGCTGCCTTCAAGAAATGCACCTGACATCTAAAGACAGCAATCTTCTTAGGGTGAAAGGATGGAAAACAGTTTATCAGGCATGTGAAAGTAAAAAAAAAGCAGGTGTGGCTACATTAATTTCTAACAAAATAGACTTTACACCAAAATCAATTAAAAAGGATAATGATGGCTACTTCTTACTCATCAAGGGAATGATACAACATGAAGATATCACTATTATATACATGTATGCACCAAATTCACTTGTAAAAAATTATTGGGTCACCCAAGAAATAAAACAGGAAATTCAGAATTTCCTAGCAATAAATGATGATGATAACACATCTTATCAGAATTTGTGGGACACAATTAAGGCAGGCCTAAGGGGGAAATTCACTGTGCTAAATGCCTTCATATCAAACACAGAGAGGTCTCAAATCAACCACATAACCACCCACCTAAGGTCATTGGAACAGATGGAAAAAGACAATCCTAGGAGCACAGAACAAAAGGAAATAATTAAAATCAGAGCTGAGATTAATGAATAGGAAATAAAGAAACTGATTTTTAAAAAAATACATAAATCAGAGTTGGTTCTTTGAAAAGTTAATAAGATTGACAAACCCCTGGACAATCTCATAAAACGAAGAACTGAGAAAGCCATCAACAAAATCAGAAATGACATGGGTGAGATCACAAGAGATCCCAAAGAGATTGGAAGTATCATCAGGTCATAGTTTCAAAACCTCTACTCCACAAAATTAGAGAACCTGGAAGAAATGCATAAATTTTTGGACACCTACCTACTACCAAAGCTTAACCCAGAGCAGATAAAATCATAAAATGAACCTATCACATCCACAGAGATTGAAAGTGTTATCAAAAACCTTCCCAAAAGGAAAAGCCCAGGACCAGATGGTTTCTCAGCTGAATTCTACCAAACCTTCACCACAGAACTGAAACCAGTCATTTTGAAGCTTGCTAGAAGCATAGAAAAACAGGGAAGGCTTCCAAACATCTTCTATGAAGCTACCATTGCCCTAATTCCCAAACCAGGCAAGGATGCTACAAAAAAAAGAGAGAACTACAGACCCATATCTCTGATAAACTTAGATGCAAAAATCCTGAACAAAGCCTAGCAAACCAGATATAACACTGCATCAAAAATATTATCCACCCTGACCAAGTTGGCTTCATCCCAGGGATGCACGGATGGTTCAACATATGAGGGTTGATAAATGTAATCCACCACATTAATTGGCTCAACCACAAAAACCACATGGTCATCTCAATAGATGTGGAGAAGGCCTTTGACCAAATTCAACACCACTTCATGTTCAAGGCTCTGGAAATATTAGGCATAGATGACCTACAACTCAACATAATACAGACAATTTACAAAACTCCTAAAGCACAAATCGTTCTCAATGGGGAATGGCTCAAGGAGTTCCCACTCAATTCAGGAACAAGACAGGGGTGTCCACTATCACCACTGCTCTGTAACATAGAGCTTGAAGTTCTAGCCAAAGTGGTAAGACAGAAGAAGGGCATAAAAGGCATACAAATTGGAAAGGAAGAAATTAAACTATCCCTCTTTGCAGATGACATGATCCTTTATATATCAGACCCAAAGAATAGTATCAGTAAACTCTTGAAGGTGATTAATGCCTTCAGCAATGTGGCAGGATACAAAATTAACACACAAAAATCAATAGCCTTTCTATATGCAGATGATAATTTTACAGAAAGAGACATCAGAGAGACTGTTGTGTTCTCTATAGCCTCAAAGAAAATCAAATACCTTGGAATATCACCAACCAAGGTTGTGAAAGACTTATATAAGGAAAATATTGAAACACTCAATAAGGAGGATTTGATAAGATAGAAAAATATTACATACTCATGAATAGGGAGAATCAATATATTAAAATGGCAATCCTGCCAAAAGCAATTTACAGATTTAATGCCATGCCTATAAAAATCCCAACCTCTTTCTTCATAGACATAGAAAAAATAATCTCTAAATTTATTTGGAAGGGCAAAAGACCTTGGATAGCTGAAACTATTCTAAGTAAAAAACCCTACTCCGGCATTATCACCATGCCTGACTTCAAAACATACTACAAAGCAATAGTAACTAAAATAGTATGGTACTGGCATAAAAACAGACAGATCAGTGGAACAGAATTGAAGACCCAGCTTTAAATGCAAGTTACTTCAGTTATTTGGTCTTTGACAAGGGGGCCACCAATGTACATTGACCCAAAGATAGCATCTTCAACAAATGGTGCTGGACAAATTGGATAAACACATGTAAAAAAATGAAAATAGACCCACTCCTTTTATCATGCACAAAAAATCAACTCCAAATGGATCAGAGACCTCAATATAAATCCTGTAACCTTGAACACCCTGGAAGAAAAAATAAAAGGAACTCTACATGATATAGGAGTAGGGAAATTTTTCCTGAGCAAATCTCCAGTAGCCCAGGAAGTGCAACAATCACTTAACCAATGGGACCTGATCAGGCTCAAAAGCTTCTGTAAAGACAAACAAACCGTACTCAGAGCAATAGACCCCCATCCAACTGGGAGATAATTTTTGCCAGCTATAACTCAGAGGCTTAATTTCCAGATCTTACAGAGAACTCAAAAAAATACATAATAAAAATTCAAACAGCCCCCTCACAAAATGGGGCACTGATGTCAACAGAGAATTTACAGAGAAGGAAACACAAATGGCCTTGACTCATTTAAGAAAGTGCTCAGCATCCTTAAGCATCAGGGAAATGCAAATCAAAACCACAATGAGATTTTACCTTACTCCAGTCAGAATGGAAATCATGAAGAAAACCAACATCAATTGTTGCTTGCAAGGATGTGGGGGAAAAGGAACTGTCATTCACTGCTGGTGGGATTGCAAACTTGTTCAATCACTATAGAAAGCATTCCTCAATGGAATGGACACAGAGCTGCCAATGGACCCAGCTATCCCTCTACTAGGCATCTATCCATAAGATGTCACATCTCAATGCAGAAACATTTGTACAACTATATTTATAGCAGCTCAATTTATAATTCCAAGTATTGGAATCAATCCAAATGTCCATCCATGGAGTAATGGATAGCAAAACTGTGGTATATTTACATGAAGGAATTTTACTCAGCTGAAAGGAAAAATGACATATCAAAATTTAGAAAAAAATGGTCTGGCTTTGAGCAGATCTTACTAAGTGAACTCTCAAAAGAACAGAGTCAAATGCCTCATAGGTTCCTAACCAGGATAACAGTAAACTGTGCAAACCAGTCATAAGTGAAAGTTTGGGAAAGAGGAGTATGAAGTGGGAGGGAGGGGATGTCTTAAACGTGAAATGGAACCAAAATTGGTTCAAAATTATAAAATCCTCATGTGCATAATGTACCCTAAAGAGCTTGGAGTGGGCACCATCTGTTAAGTGGGACCAAGAATGGAAGGGGAGAGTGTCTAAATCTGTGGAAAACCGATCAGTCTACAGCTCCCAGTCCCAGCCACAGAATCCTTCCTTCACTGAGCTGTTGACCAAAGTGACCCATGAGGTCCCTAACACAGGACAGGATTCTGTCAAAGCTCTTGATTACCAACCCCAGGCCTGAGGCGAGATCCTGTTGCTTAAAAACTACAGAAAGCCATCTATCAGCACCGAGAGACCCTGAGAGGTCCAGAATGGTAAGCAGACCCCAGATGGTAGTTAGTGCAGAGCTGGAAGGCACTGCATAAGCTGCCAGGGGAAATTGGTCAACGACAGCTGGAGTAAACAGAGACCACTGACATGGAACACAGTCTGCCACCATGAATATCCTGAACTCACGGCCTACTGGGAGAAAACAGCAAACAACGAAACCAGTACTTGTGCAATGGAAAATCCAAAGCCTAAGGGAAGCATTCAACAGCTGTAAATTTGGTCAAGAAATCCAATCAGTGAAGGGCAGTCCTTGACTGGAACTGGGATTTCAGGGTGAAATACAACGGGAACCAAAATCTTGGGACCCCCAAAGAGAAATTCTCTTTTCATGTGATTTACAAAAAGCTACTAAAAATAGAATCTAGCCAATTCAGGAAAGTGTATCTCAATTAACCTATACTGATTTCACTCTCAAATGGAGATTCTGTTTGTATTTTTCAGAAGGCTCCAAGAGAGCTATGGCTCTTCCAACCCTACCAATGAGCCACAAGTTGATAGCTGACATCCTGGCAAGGGATAACCACCTCAGACCTACAGTGGAGGATCCACATGGAACCCCACAGAGAATGATGGGATAAGCAAGAGACCTATAACCACAGCAATTTGGTTAACCCAGGATAAGCCAGTGAAACAGACACCAACGATTTTAAACACAACCTCAAGAAGCAGAAGTACAGAGGCCCCTAAGGCCTCACCAATAAAGCAGCCTTAATAGTCACCCACCATGACTCAGGGAACTGAGCGGAACAGGGGGCGAAAAGATTGTAAGAGACATGGTGGGGGAGAACTGCCAGAGACATTGACCACCTCAGTAATAACATGTAAAGGGGGGGTGGTGGAACCGGATTGTCTCCTAGGCTATTCACAACCCCCTACCCCATGGACTGATCCAGAGTGCCTATGGAGGAGGAAATCCAATTGATTGGGGACAGGGAAGAGGGAAGTAGGGGAATTGGAGACATCAACACATTATTCCCTTATTAAGTATATCTAATTATGGATAACAAAAAACAAATTAAAAAAGAAAAAGTACTATTTTTAATAAATACTTAAAATTATTAATTTAACAACTGTTTAACATTGCTTTGTATGAACATAGATAAAAAATTAGTGAAGGTGATAGCTAAATGAATCTAACACATTATTTTAAAATACAGCAATAATTTTGGTCATGAATGCATTGATCATTAACATATGAAATATTTACAATACCAAAGTATTTATGAAATTATAAATATTTTGGCTTTTAACAACCAACAGATCCATATCTCATAAAGTTACATAAGTAAATAAATTATATATATAGATATAATTTCACTAATGGTAAATAAATGTAAAAATCATGTGTTAAAATACATTATATATAGTTGTGATGGTTCGATTTTGTTGTCAATTTGAACTTTTTATTAATGTTCGGTGGATCTCTGAGGATATTCATAGGAAGGCAGCCCTCTCAGTGGGGGGCAGGGAGGCAGTATATAAAGAAGCTCAGAAAAGCTAGGAATGAACAATCCCTTCTTGGGAGGGCAGTGCAGGAAGAAAATTCCAGAGACTCAGGAAGCCAAAAAGTCGGGAATAGGGTTGTAACATGCCCCAAAGTCTATGTAAAGGGGAAGAAAAATCTCCTTCCCTCTCTGCCTGTTTTGTTGGTGTGTATGGTGTTGGTTATGGGTTTGTCTTTCCCCTTGGACCTGTGAAAGTGGGCCAGCCTCTTTCATCAGTATGGAACTTACTCTGGATCCGTAGTGTCCATAAATCCTTTCCTCTCATAACCGTGCTGGTTTGAGATTCATTCCAGTGATGAATGAGCTGACTATGACACTTTTGGTACCAGGACCCAGGGTGATTTTGCTGAGATGAATCTGACCATGTGGATTTTGATCTTCTGGAACTTGTGTGCTGAAGAAATGGCCATGGATTTGGTATTTGCAACTGAAGATGCCTTCCAGAGCGGTAAGCCAAGTTTTAGGGACTGTTCTGGTTAGAATTTGGAAATGCTGATTGTAGTGAGAATTGTATTTGGAGGCTTGGCTTGTGAACTCTCTAAGGGGAAGGAGAAAATGTTACTGGAATTACATTACTGGAATGAAGGATGGCAGTGCTTTGCTGCCCATGCCCAGAGAGCTTGATTAAGATTGAATTTAAGGAATGGACTGATGTGCTTGACTGTTGATATGGAACTGAGAATTAAATATTTAAGGCTGGAAAAAAACTCAAAGCAAGTTTAACTTATTGGCACAGAGTCTGACTTTATGTTACTGAAGCTGCCATTATCAACACATTAGCAATCCTAAGGAACATAGCCTAACTGTTCCACACTGAAGTAATGGAAAGGATGCCTGAGGTGTTTTCACCCAGGAAGGGCTGAATGATAGACTGTACAAATGCTTTTGAAAGGAAGTAGCTGAAAGAAAGGAACCTGCACTTCAAAGTCATGATTTATTTTGTCCCGGGATTAACAACATGGTTTTGTCTTGAATACCTGGTATTGCTTTGGAATCATAAGAATTGGATGCCTGGAGTGAGTCATGAAGTACATGGTTCCAGGAGCCACTTTTGAGATGCGGTACATGGAACAGGGCATGAAGTCCCTGATAGCCCAGTGAAGCCATTGGAAGATGGACAGTGGTTTGCAAAGGAGACTAAAAACTATTTTGGATATACCAGTACTGTGCAAAGGCTACATTGGAGCACTGTTGGCTAGGGATGGAAGTTGTTCCCAGCTACTCAGTCAAGCCAGAGAGGTGGAATGGGAAAATCCAGACTGTCAGTCACTGGTTGGATATTGGACTTGAACTGCAGATGTTTGATGTTTGACTAATGGTTGTTGAGTTTGCATTAGTCCAGTCTCTCCTTGTTATGTTTCATAACAGTTGGAAATGTTTACTATGTGCTATTATATGTTAAAAAGCATGTAACTTCTCTTGATTTTACAGTTAAGAGAGCTTGTCTTGTGTTGGAGGGAGAATATGTGTTCCGGTTGTATGTAGGATAGTTATATCATGTTCTATGGAATTATGATCTTGTTGTTGTCTTCCTTTGGAAATCAAGTATTATGTTAGGAGATGCGGTTTGACGTCAAGTTGACAAGGGATGGACTTGTGATGGTTAAGTTTTGTTATCAACTTGAACTTTTTAGTAATCTTCAGTGGGTCTCTGAGGATATTCATAGAAAGGTAGCCCTCTCAGTGTGTGTGGGGGTAGTGGTGGCAGGACATAAGGAAGCTCAGGGAAACAAGAAATGAACATCCCTTCCTGGGATGACAGTGCAGATAGAAATTCCAAAGACTCAGGAAGCCAACAAGTCTGAGATAGGGTTGCAAGACCCCACTCTAGGGCTACATAAAGGGGGAGAAAAATCTCTCCCCCTGAACCCAGCCTGTTTTATTGGTGTGATTGTGGTGTTGGTGATGGCTTTTCCTCTCTGCTTGGACCTGTGAAGGGAGACCAGCCTCTTTAGCCATTTTGGAACTTCCCTTGGATCTATAGCT
Organism: Zapus hudsonius; assembly: GCA_004024765.1. NCBI lineage: Eukaryota > Metazoa > Chordata > Mammalia > Rodentia > Dipodidae > Zapus > Zapus hudsonius. Next base: position 52,411 of record PVHP010002191.1, on the reverse strand, counting down.
TCAATAAATCCTTTCCTTCCATAGCTGCGCCTGGTTTGGAGGTTCATCCCAGTGGTATGTGAGCTGACTATGACAATAGTTAATTAACTAATTAAAAGTAAGAACCAATTCACTGGAGAGATTGCTAAATGGTTAAAGGTGTGTGCATGCAAAGCCTGTCACTATGGATTTGATTTCCGCAGTGCCCACATAAAGCCAGATGCATAGTGGCATGTGCATCTGAAGTTCATGTGCAGTGGGAAGAGACCCTTCCATGCCCATTCTCTTTCTCTTTCTCTCTCTCTCTCTCTTGCTCAGTCTCCTTGCAAATAAATAGCACATTTTTTTAAAAATGTAAGAACCAGAACAAGAATTACAACTTCCTTTGCTTGATGAATGATAACTTCCTGGATATAGTGTATTGAATGAAAGAAGTACTTGTTTCATTGTATTGTTATGCTTCCCAAATAATTTTTTTATTTATTTGCCATTAACTTTTTATTGTCTATTTAAAGAGCAGTATTCTTTTTATCTTTTTTTTTTTTTTTTGAGGTAGGGCCTCACTCTAGCCTAGGCTGATCTGGAATTCACTATGTAGTCTCATAGTAGTCTCAGAGTGGCCTCAAACTCACTGAGATCCTCCTACCTCTTTCTCCATGTGTTAGTATTAAAGGTTGTGCCACCATGCCTGGCTCTTCTTTACTTTTAAAGCAGTTTAAAAGTTACCAAATAAAAGTAAATTCACAAAAGTGCAGAGATTCCATGCCCTCCACCTACTCATATCTTCCATTAATGCTCTAGTATGTGTTATAATTGAAAAAGCCAAAATTGAGACATTATTACCTAAAGTATGCAATTCACATTCATTTATTCCCTAGATTTGGCCACTATCTTCACCACTAATTTACAAAATAGCATCACTGCTCTAAAAGACTCTGGATTTCCAGAATTTATCCCTCTCTCCTTTTCCTCCTAAATCCATGGCAAGTATTAATTTTTTTTCATAACTGTTGTCAATAATTAGATACATTTCCTGAGCAAGTCTTGTGATAGTACCCCCATTTCCTTCCTCCCTGTCCTCAACCCTCTGGGGGCCCTCCTCAGTGAGCTTGCTAAAACAGACCTAAAAGTGGGTGAGCAGACCTCACCCACCATGACTCAGGGATCAGAGCAGAAGAGGGGCTGTGTTGATCTTTTAAAGTCTCTGTAGTTTGCCAGAATGTGAATTAGTTGGAACTATAAAATACACAGTCTTTTCAGATTGGCTTATTTGACTTCTATGTACTTTAATATCTCCATTGTTTTTGAGCTTGGTTCTATTATGGATTGAGTGTTTATGTTACTCTTCAATGTAACTCCTTGGTCAAAGGTCCAGATCCTCAAGGTGAGGGTGAGGCTTTGTGGTGGAATCATTCTTACAAGGGGTCATGAGTCTAGAATCCTGTGAGTGGAGGTAGTGAAGAAAAAAGGAGAAGCTGAGGAGTACCCTTATTTTTCAAACATACACACCAGAAAAAGGCCACGTAAGCAAATATCCATAGGTAGAATTCTCTGTCCAACTCCAGATGCTTCACTAGATATGAACCCTACCACCACCTTCTCATTGAAGTTCCAGTCTCCAGAACTGTGTGAAATAAGTTTAGGTTTTGTTCATAACTCTGTTTATATTTGCTAAGGCAGCCATGCTGTACAAGACAACACTTAACTTCTTTGTACTACTGGACAATATCCCATTCTGCCAATGAATTTGTTAATTCATTCACTCATAAAATAATATCATGGCTAACTCCACACTGTGGAAATGCTGCATCAAGCTGCTGCTATAAAAGTGTAGGTAGGTTTTTTTGTGTCAAACTAAGGTTTTGACACATCTGTGTAGAGTCTAGAGAGCATGATCTCTAGTTCAGATAATAAGAGTGGATTTAGTCTTACTAGAAACCACTAAAAATGCACAAATTGGATGTACAACTTTGCTTTTTCTGTGGGCAATGGGTAAGGATTTCTATGGGTCCACATTTTACTAATTTTTGATGTCATTGTTTGGGTTTTCATCATCTAATGGGCATGTACTGAAACCTTGTTGTTTTAACTTGAAACTCACTGAGAACAGATGATATTTAGCAGCATTTCATGAGCTCATTTGGCATCTGTTTTTTTTATGAAGTTTTTGTCATTTGTCTGTTTATTTAAAAAATATTATTCTGCTTGTTTTCTTATTCTTGAGGTTTTAGCATGTTTATATATTTTGAATAACAGTTTCTTATTAAATTGTTGCAAATGCTTTCTCACAGTATGTGGATAATCTTTCAGTCTCCTAACACTATCTCAAAAGAGCAGTTTTTAATTTTAGTGACGTCAGTTATTCATTTCTTGCTCCTGAGTATGAAATCTGTAAAAGTGATAATGAGCCCAAGGTCATCTAGAATTTGTCTATATAATCTTCAAGGAGATTATATTAAGCATGCTATTCTTAAAAATATGTCTATTTGTTTATTTGTGAGCTGACAGACAGAAGAGAGAGACAGTGAGAGAGAGAGAATATGTGCATACCAGGGCCTCTTGTCACTACAAATGAACTCCAAACTCATGCAAAACTTTGTGTATATTGCTTTACATGGGTACTAGGGAATAGAACCTTTGATAACAAGTTTTGCCTTTAACTGCTGAGCCATCTCCCCAGACCCTAAAGCATTTTAAAATCCAGTTTGAGTCTGCTATATTGAAAAGTGTAATCAGTGCCTAAATTCACTTTATTATCTGCAAATGGATGCCTCAGTACTACTGACTTTGTCTCTTACATCCTGATTGTGTACACACCCACTGCTGATACTGAACTGTTCTGTGAGTACTACTTACTACTTCTGCTGTGCCCCACATTGTAAGAAGTTATTTAATTTTTATTTAGTTCAAAATAACTTAAATTTTTATGTTGAGATTTTTTTATCCAATCCATGTATTACTAAAAATGCATTATTTCCTTTCTTTTTAGTATTATTTATTTTTTTGAGACTAGGTCTCAGTCCTTTTGAGGCCAGCCTTAAATGTGTGGCAATCCTCTTCCCTCAGCCTCCTCAGTGTTGGAATTAAGAGTGTGCCTGTTGCTGAGAGGGGCATTATCTATGGATATTCTCCCTACCATAGATCTTACATACTTTCCACCCCCTCTTCCGCTTAGTTCCTTGAGACATAGTCGGTGAGTTTTAAGTCAGCTTTATTTTCAAATGGGGGGATCCTGGCTAACTTATGAGCTATTCATGACCCCCTACCCCATGCATTCAGGATGCCCTCTGAGGAAGGCCCCAGTGGGTTGGGTATAGGGAGGAGGGAAATGGGAGTACCATCATAAGATATGCTCATACAATGTATCTAATTAAGGCTAATAAAGATTTTATATATATAAATTATATATATATATATATATATATATATATATATATATATATATATAGAGAGAGAGAGAGAGAGAGAGAGAGAGTGCCTGCTGAGGCTGGAGAGTTTGCACAGTGGTTTAGGTGCTTGCCTACAAAGCCTCAGGACCCAGTCTGATTCCCCAGGTTTGATTCCCCAGTCTCCATGTAAAGCCAGATACACAAAGTGGAACATCCATCTGGAGTTACTTACAGGAACTAGAGCACCCTTACTCATTCTCTTTCTCTCTCCTTGCAAAGAAACAAAAATATTTTTTTTAAATGTGCCTGACTGCCGGCTGTGGTGGTTCATGCTTTTATTCCCAGCACTGGGAGGCAGAGGTAGGAGGATTGCTGAATTTGAGGCCACCCTGAGACTACATAGTGAATTCCAGGTCAGCCTGGCCTCTAGTGAGACCCTACCTCAACAAAACAAAACAAGAGTGCCTGGCTAGAAGTGTGTTCTTTAATATCAAAGCATTTGAGTTTCCCAACAATCTTTCCACTATTGATTTATAGTTTGATTCTGTTGTGTTATAAGAATAGAGCTTGCATGTCTTGAGTTCTTTTTAATTTGCCCATAGTGTGGTCAGTTTAATGGATTTTCATGCTTAAGAATGGTGTATATTCTGCTCTTGTTAAATTAAGTATTCTAAATATGTCAGTTAAATCCAATTATTAAATGGCGCTGCTCAATTCAAACATATAATTGTGAATTACCTAGATCCATTTCTAATAGAATGATATTAATATCTCCAACAACATTTTGTAGTGTTTTTTCTTACAGTAAAATAGTTTATCCCTTGGTATGTCACTCTACTGTGCATGTATATTAAGGATTATTATAACTTCATATGGAACCAAGTCCTTGCTAATTATGTATTACCACTGCAAATCGTAGGAGCCTGGAATTAATACAGCTAAACCCTGAATTCATTTCATTGGCTTTAGCCTGATATATATTTCAGCAGCCCTTACTTTTAATCTGAGTCTTTATATTTAAAATGAGACTTTTGTAGACAACATGAAATCTCTTTAAGTTTCCTCAGTAACACAAATACTATATACCAGATAATTTCCTCATTTTCATTTCAACCTTGATGTGAATTCATCTTGCTTATTTTTAAACTACACTCAGGAAATGCAGCATTATTATTATTTTGAGCAGAATGTTGTTAGGCTAATAATATTAGATCAAGATTAAGATAAGCATAAGATTTCATTTTATTTTCATTTATTCTCTTCTAATGTTCATTCTAAATATACCTATAGAGGACATACTTACATATCATGTATAATCTGCATTTCTACACTATATCATTGTTATTCCATTAGGAAGCATTTCGTCCAAGCAGAACTATTGGTGATAAATCCCCTCATACTTTGTTTATCTACCATCATTATTATTCTTAGTGTAAATGATACTAAATGAGGGATTCTCCTGTTTCAGTTCTTTAAATGTTCCATAGCCATATCTTCTTATCCCTGGTAATTATTTGTTTAAAAAAAACATGTTTCAGGGCTGGAGAGATTGCTCAGTGGTTAAAGGCTCTTGCTTGCAGTCTGACAGACTGGATTTGATTCCCCATTACCTACATAAAGCCAAATGCACAGGGACACATGCATTTGGAGTTCATTTGCAGTGGCAAGAGACTCTGATGCACCAATATTCTTTCTCACTCTCTCATCTGCCTCTTTCTCGCTCTTTGTCTTAAATAAATAAATAATATTTTTGATTCAGAATTCAGAATTTTTTATATCAAAAGACATTTACTAAGGTTTTAAACCATTATTCTACTTTCTTACCATCAACTGTGTGAAAAACATCTTCATGCTAATTTTCAACAAGTTCTGAAAGTTTCTAAACTTTCTTGTAAAGAGTGGAAGAGGATTAAAGCAAAGTAAAAAAAATATGATATTATATGTTGCCTTTAGGATTTTTATCAAAATATTTATTATAAATATATCTTAATTAGAAGAGTTACTTAACCTTTGCATATTTGAAAAGTTACCTCTTGTCCCATGGAAGATCAAAAAATCTTTTAAAAAAATTTATGTATGTATTTTTTATTTTTATTGTTAATAAGTAGAAACTCTGTGCATACAATACTTTTGTTGGTACCTGCATTTCCCTCCTCCCTGCCTCTATTCCACTGAGGGGCCTCCTCAGCAGGATTGTGGGAAAGCTCCATGGGATGGAGGGCTATGAGTTGTGCAAGCAGCAGATTGGTTATATTTTGGGGGTGTCTCTGAATATTTCCCCCAACATTTCTCTTTCAATCTTTCTGCCCCTCTTCTGCAAAGTTCCCTGAGCCATGATGGGTCAGTTTTAAGTCTGCTTTAGTGTTGAGCACTTAAGAGTCTCTGTATTTCTACTTTGGACTGTTTAGAATATCTTCAGTGTCTGTCACCCTTGGGTAGGTTGTTGGGCTTGCTGAGAAAGCAGCACTCACCACTTCCCCTGTGATTTCACCTGGGTCCTAGATGATGTTTTAGGGGTGGTTCATCTCCTGCCTGGGAGTCAGCTATCATTTCAGGTCTGGTTGGTAAGATTGGGATGTCCACTGTTCTTCCCGCCTTCCAGAAAATACAGATCCTCCAATAGAGAGTGAGATGTGCAGAGGCTAAGTGGGGCAAACATTATGAATAAATAAATAATTTTAAATAGCATATGATTATTATCATTCTTTTTTTCTTTTATTTTCTCGAGGAATGGTCTCACTGTAGCTCAGGTTGACCAGGACTTCATTAGGTAGTCTCAGGCTGGCCTCAAACTCACAGCAATCCAACTACCTCAGCCTCCTGAGAGCTGGGTTAAAAGGTGTGTGCCGCCATGTACAGCCTTTCTTCTTTAATATTTACATTTCCCCGACTTGTTTGAATTTCTTTTGTTTATTTTTCAATTTCTACAGCTTGAGTATTATATGCCTGTGTTTGCTTTTTGTTTTTTTCTATTTATTTGATATTCTTTGCACTTTCTATATCTATGCTTTGGTATCTCTCATGGTTTGATCCAGGCGTCCCCCACAAACAAATGAATGTGTTCTGATTGATCAATCCTCAGCTGATGGCAGTTTGGGTTTTACAACCACTAGAGCTGTGTTGTTGGGGGTGGGTTTATGGGTTTATAAGCCATCTTCCCCTTGCCAGTGTTTTGCACACCTTCCTGCCGCTGTTTGCAGTGCTGTGGCAGAGGTGATGTCCACCCCTCTGCTCATGCCATCGTTTTCCCTGCCAGGATGGAGTCTCCCCTCGAATCCGTAAGCCAAATAAACCCATTTCTCCATAAGCCACTTTTGCTTGGGTTCTTTCTGCACAGCAACTAGAAAGCTGACTACAACAGTATCTATAATTAAGTTTGATAAATTATTAGCCATGATTGTTTCGGATACATTTTCCATGCTGTCTCTTGCTATTTCCTTTGGCTGTCCCCATAACACTTCTGCTATAAGGATTGTAGTTGTCCCAAACTTCATGTAGCATCTTCCATACTGCTCTGTCTTTTCCATTATTTTTTCTCTTTCAATTTCAGCTTTGAAAGTTTCTATCGGGAGCTGGAGAGATGCTTATTGATTACAAACAATTCCTTGCAAACCTTTCTAGTGTGGGTTTAATTTCCCAGCCACCCATATGAAGCCAGATCAAAAAAGTGGCACAGGCATGTGGAATTCCTTTTGCAGTGGCAGGGGGCTCTGGTATGCCAACACACATACATACATACATACATACATACATACATACATACATGCACATAAACAATAATAACAATAATAAAGAATACATTTTTAAGTTTCCATTGACAATTCTTCAAAGTTAGTGTTACATTGCTTTTGTCCACTGTGTGCTGATCTTATCTCTGGGGCTTTTCATCTCTGATAGTACTTTTCTTTCAAGCGTTTCCTTGACATTCTTCAATATAGTTTATATTTCTCTGCTTCCATTGCCCACTGTCTTCATATGTTGCTCATGCTTCCGGTAGAATCTTTAGTTTATTAACTGAAACAGTTTTGAGTTCCCAGGCTGATAATTCTGAAATCTCTGCCATGATTAAGTCAGCCTGCTTGTCAATGTTCTGTCACTATAAATGGAACCTGAGACAATTTACTTTTTGAAGGAAAGGAATAATTTTTGGTTCACAGTTTGGAAGTTACAGTTTGCAACTGGGCTTTTGCCTCTGGTGGTGGGAAAACATATAGTAACATATAGACCTCGTGGCCAGGAAGACAAAGAAAAAAGAAAGGGACTAGATTCCTGCTGTCCCTTTCCAGGGAAACACCCCAATAATCTGAATTCTTACATTTGGTCTCTCCTCATCCGTTACCTCCATTTCCTCATAGTGCCATACTTGGAACCAAACCTTTAATACATTTACAGATCACAGATTCTTATGCTCCAACTATATTTTTATCCTTTACTATTTTGACTTTTTGATGATCCGGGCATAATACACTTAATAAAAAAGACTGCATGTAAAAACCTCAGTTTGCAGTGAAGCTGTGAGTGCCACCACTGTCAGTGGACCCTCTAAGTGTCTCTCCTGTTGTCTTGGGATGCCCATGAGACTTGCTGACATCGGGCAATAGCGTAGGTCAGCACTTGCTCCTGTGGGGGCTTCTCCTCCAGGTCTTCTCTCTGTGCAGACTATGATTCTGTCTCTTTTAATCTGTCTCTTTAGTCTGAGGGCTAGCCTCAGACCTAGCATGGATGTAAGAAGAGTGTTGGGCTTACGTTTGTTCAATGTTTATATTCTTATTTAGACCAGCATAGTAACTTGCCAGTTCCTTCCACACTGAACCAGTGACAGAAGGTTAGTGCTGCGCCTTTAGCACACATGACAAAGCACACTAAGGTCAGAGACCCAAAGAACCACTGAAGCCTGCAGTAAAAGAAAGGCATATAATGGCTGGAAAAAATGAACAAATTAAATGCTAATTGTTCACCATTTAATTCAAATATATAAATATATCAGGGTTTTAGTGCGCTACTAGAAGAAGAGAAAAATTTGCTAACGGATTTTAAAATAAGAAAATCCCTTTGGGTCAGCATCAGGAAATAAAACTTGTACATTAAGAAACTTTGTTCATACAGAGAAAGTACAACACTCCAGAGAACAATAAAAAAACAAAACAAAGAAATTCATTTATGTAGAAATTAACCCATAAATTTTCAATGTAATGAAATTATACATAGGACTCAGCTGGATGGTTTTTAATTGTTCAACAAAGTTATTTTTAAAATTACATGAATGAATAAACATCTCTTAAAAAGCAAAATTAGTGTCAAGAAAATAAAAACTTGTCATATAAAGGTTCAAGAATAATATAGTATAATAATGTTAATAATAAAAGCTCTGGTATTGTTTTACTGATCAAAATATAAGCTCCTTTTTAGTAGAATCACAAGGCCATAAACAAATATTATAAAACATATAACTTGATTTAAAATAAATGTGGCACCAATGAGCTAATAATAAATGGAAAAAATATTTAATAATGATTTGGATAAAACTATGACCTTATACGAAACAAACACTGGCTCTACACCTTAATTAATTACAAGGTGTGTGCAATACTAAAGACTTAGTCATGGAAGATAAAGTTAGGGCTGAAAACATACCATTGTGGTGGATTCTGAGAGCAGTGAAGCCTTTCTTGAATCTGAGCAGGCTTAGTTTAGGGTATTAGAGGGCTGGACATGCAAGGGTCACTGAAACTCCACAAGCCAGTGTCTCTAGAGTTCTTTGTCTCCTGGTCATCTGGAATAGCAAATGAAGACAGAAGGAGCACATGTAAAGATGGGTATGCAAGCAAGGTTTATTGAAGACAGATAGAACGAAGCTCCAAGTGGAGTTAGGGAACGCAAAAGTGGTTTCCAATTGGCACGGGGAGTTGCAGAGGCTTTTACAGGTTTGGAACAAGTCTGAGCGGTGACTAATATGTAAACTAGGTATTGGAGAGGTACAGGTCAAGATAGGTCTACATAAAATTATCTGGGAGGGTTTCTGACTGATGAAGACATAGAATAAGAGTGTGAAGGCTCAAGGGGAGCTCAACAAAATTCTAAAAAAATCAAGGAATAGGAAGCTTGCCAAGATTCCAAGGAAACTGTGGAATCAGGAATTGGGGAGAACAAGGCAGGTAGTCAGAGGCATTGTGATGAGTCAATGTCTAATGCATGTTTATCTCTTCTGGAGAGCCTCTGACTCTATCAAAATATCCCACAATGTATTCTCTCTCCTGTGATATGTTAGTGATCTCAAGATAGGGAATTTCCTTTTAAGCAATAATAAACACTCGAAAGTCATGGAGAGTAAAGAAAGTATTGGAATTTACTATATCAAAACTTAAAATATTCATTCTACCAGTGTATATAAATATGAGGAAAAATACTGGGAAAATACTTGAAATGTACATAATTGACAGATTAATATTTGGATTACATAAATCATTTCTAAAATCATATTCACAAGAAACCTAAATGAGTGAAACTCAGCAAAAACAGAAAAACAAATATAATAAAAAGGGAATCTCAAGAAGCTAATTAGTTTAGAAAAAGATGTTTAGATCCATTAGAACTTATACAATTAAAAAAATAAGATGAGGCATATGGCATAACTCCACAGAGGTTATATCATTAAAACAAGAAAAGTAACTGTAAGATTTAGGGGGAATAAGATTATTCTCATATGCTGGTTAAGACTGAAAACTTGTATCTCACTATAGAAAAGCAATCTTGTAATAACTATAGAAGTTAAGCTTTCATATGACTGATGACTTCCATTTCCTAGTTGTGACTATGCCCTGTTCCAAAGGAATTCCCAAACCCATGATGCTATACTCATGATAGGTTTCTGGGCTTCACTATATTGCTATCCCAGATTGGAAACAGTCTAAAAGTGTTCTGTCACTATGGGGAAATAAAAGGCTTGATGGTCATGATACAGTTCACTGTGCAACAATCATAAGCAACCAATCATATCCATGCATAACTGCATAGGATGAAAGTTATGTTTTTTTCATTTAATTTTTTTTATTTACAAAGAGGGAGTGAGAGGGATTGAGAGAGATAATGGGCATGCCAGGGCCTCTAGCCACTGCAAACAAACTCCAGAAGCATGCACCACTTTGTGCATCGGGCTTTACTTGGGTGCTAGGGAATGGAATCCAGGATGCCCAGGTCTTTAGCCTTTGCAGGCAAGCACCTTAACTGCAAAGCCATCTCTCCAGCTGGAAAACTATGCTTTGAGAACAGAAAATATAGATGAATACATATTACACAATCGTATTTATAAATTTTAAAACATTCAAAAGATAGAATTCCTTTCTTTCATTCAACAAAGTATTGATAACTGATAGGATCATGCACTGTTCGAGATGCCAGAGCTTATCCAGCACAAAGAAGACAATATCCCTTCCTGGCAGAGATACATTCAGTGAGTGGAGAACAACCATAAAGTCACGAATGTGGATCACGATAGAAATAAAGAGACTCTGGTGAAGAGTGAAGTATCACAGGCCTGAGCAAGCAAAGAATACTGTGAACAGCAGCCACTGAAATAGGAGGAAACTGGATTGAGATTAGAGCATTTTTAGAAAAGCAAGCAACCGGCTCTGCAGATGCTGCTGAGTTTGAACAGAAGGGCCAGAGGAGTGGTGTCAAGTTGTGTAACAGTACATCCTTAGAATTCCTCTCAAGAGTAGATTCATGGGAGCTGAAGTGACTACATTCCTGTGGAGATGACCATGAATACACAGAGGAAAAGGACAGGAGAAAATAGATGTCTTCAACTCTCAAGGAAGCTGTGCTGAGAGCTGATGAGGAACCTGTATGTAAGAAGGAGGTCTGCGGTTGCAGAGGAAGTAAGCACAGAAGATGCAAAATCTAAAAGGGCCAGGCAGGAATGCAAACCTATAAAGACCTGTAAACCTATAAACGGGTGAGAACAGAGTAGAAGAGATTGTGAGAGAAATGAGAATAGATGCATGCCTCTCTTACAGACATAGTCTGCATGCACGAACATTTTTACACATCATGAAGCAGGTGCATTTATTGGCTGTCTTTGGGTCATACTGTTAAAGGACACACACATTTTTGAGAGATGACCCCTAGGTTCTAGGAAGAATAACATGCTTGTAGGTATCAACTGAGACACCTCCTCCAGAAGCTTCCTTTTCATCACCTCCCAATACACTATCCATAAGGTGCAATGCTGCATGCCTCTAACTGCCGTTGCATGAGCTATTTGCCTCATGTCATAAGTACTGCCATTTTCAGTGTTGGTAATCCCTCCTGAATTTTCTTCCTGACACCATTTCATGATGAGAAAATGCTTCTGGAAATATAGCATTTCATGGTTTCTGAAAAAAATCATTGTTTATTACAAATATTAGCCAACAGTGTGCACAACTATGGTGAGTGGAAGGAAACAGAAAATGGTACTGATTTGTGCTACTGAAGGGAAAAAAAACTATGGTTTTTTTTCTGTCATTTGAATATTGTGTTTGTTCTTCACTGTCTTTCAAAGTGCATAGAAATAGCCTTTAACTTAGCCTGAATTTAAATGGCCATCTCAGTTGCTACATTTAGACAAGAATCAGGACAACCAGATGAGCACGTATTTCAATTAAGTTTTGACACTAAGTACTTCATCAGAGAAGTGACAGCAGCTTAACCGTGACTCCTTCCTCGTACAAAGTAATCACAGTTTGTAGAGAATCTTTACTTTCCTTACTCTTACACATTTGCATTTTCCATAAAGAACACTGGAGACATCTGCATGCTGAATCTAATGTACAATCCTCATGAACTGCATCTCTCTAGCTTATTCACTTTACTTGGAAACATTTTCACAGGTTGTAGGGTGGCTATTTTGCTCATATGTATGCATATATTCATCCTCACTTTTCTATTTCAGTTCTTTTAAGGTTCTGATTATTTTTACTCCAAAATTATACAAGTATGCCATCCAGATTTTATTTTTCCCCATTCTGCATAGGAGGGTCCAAAACAAGAAAGTCCAGCCCCATGTTCATGCTCAGGACCCCAGCTAGAGCACTAAGGGCCTGAAGTGGCTGTTCCCAGAACTGGCATTTTATTTAGATCCCCATGTCACTGTCACAGTTAACTGTTGAATATTTTCAGGATCAGGACAGATGCCTCTTGTAGTCAAAGCTGTCTTTTGAAACAACTTTATGCTTAGATACAATCTGAAAACTCCAGGATAGTAACATTTTCTCTCAAAATCTAGAAATATGTACTAAGTCAAGGGGAAGGAAGCATCAGTATTTTTTTTTGATCCTCATAAAGGCTACACCCTCGAAATGCTCATCAACTGTCATAGCCACATGCTACTGGGATGAATCTTCAAACCAGGCACAATTTGGGGGAGGAAAGTATTTATTTGTAGCTATAAATACAGGGGAAGTTCCAGAATACAAAAGAAGCTGTTCCCCCTTCACACGTCCAAGCAGAGAGAAAAACTCATCACCTACACCACAAACACAATAGCAAACAGGCAGGAGAGCCAAAGAGAATTTCTTCTCCTTTATACAGTCTTAGGGTGGGGTCTTGTTTCCCCAGACTTAATAGTTTTCTGAGTCTCTGGAATTTCCTTCCTGCACTGCCCACACAGGAAAGGATGTTTAGTTCTATCTTCTTTGAGCTTCTTTACATCCTGCCCCTTGCTAAGAGGCTGCCTTTCTGTAAACATCCTCAGAGACCCACCAAGATGATTAAAAATATCAAGTTGACAACAAAACCTAACCATCACACCAACCTAGCAATATTTGTCTCAATTGACCAATAATAATCTCACTCTCCGCTAGAGACTCTATTTGTATTTTTCAGAAAGCCACAAGAACCAGGGACAACCAAACTCCACCAAAGGGACCTGATTTGACTGGGGGCACTCAAATAGGAGACAATCCATGTAGAGCCCTAACACAACCTCTAACGAAGTGGGATGATGAGCAAAAGATCTATTCCCACAGCAAGGCAGATAACCTAATCAAGGTCAATGGAGAGAGGCACCAAGGGTGCCCAAAATTGTCCAAAACACAAACTTAGAGACTCTTACAAATCTAATAACTATGCAAAATTAAAATTCACCCACTATGACTCAGGGAAAGTTGTGGAAGCGGGGGTGGAAAGAATGTAAGAGTCATGGGGGGCAGAGAATAACTAATGCATAAAAGGGAATGTCATCATGAATCAATGGCTTTATCTAATAGCCTATGATACTGAGCATATTGTTGTGTTAATATATATAATTTTAAGCCAATAAAAAGTTAAAAAATAAATTAATAAAAGATAAAAAAAGTCAGCTGTGCTTATGGATAGACAGACTGGGAAAGATGCCTAAAGAAGATGAGTGAGGCCTAAGGGCTTCAGACTGTAGAAGTGGGGCAGCCACCACAGCCATGATGTTCAATGTGGTCTCTCTCCTGGGCTAGACCAACAGGTGTCTGTCCCAGAAGGCAGGCGAGTAGACCTGCACTTTGAACCAGTAAGACAACTGAAGAGGTGGATTTTTTTAACTTTTATTAACCAAGATCATCTCAATAAACTTCTGTTTCTCATCTTTCAACTCTCTCTCTCTCTCTCTCTCTTTCTCTCTCTCTCTCTCTCTCTCTCTCTCTCTCTCTCTCTCTCTCTCTCTCTCTCTCTCTCTCTCTCTCTCTCTCTCTCTCTCTCTCTCTCTCTCTCTCTTACTATTCTTGCCAAAGACACCCCAGGTCATGTTAGCCTGACTGGCCCTGTTGTTATAACTCTGAGTGCAGCTTTCTTTTATTAAAATATAATTTTATTTATATATTAGCAAGGGATGGAGAGAAGAGAGACAGAGACCGAGAGAATGGGCACACCTGGGCCTCCAGCCACTACAAATGAACTACAGACACATGCACCTCTTTGTGCATCTGGCTTTATGTGGGTACTGAGGAATCACCCTGAGTCGTTAGGCTTTGTAGGCAAGCGCATTAACTGCTGAGTCATCTCTCCAGCCCTGAATACAGCTTTCTTTATGTCCTCTGTGCCTTGTGCCATTGCCCTGAGGAAGCATGCTGCCTGAGAGCCTGAACCCACAACTGTCTGCAGGTCAGCTAAGACCAAGGGGACCTTCTGCTGCCATGGAAATTCATGAGTTCCCTCAGACACGTCCCATCTGACTCAAATGACTGCAAGATGTGGCTTCTCCAACAGATTCTGTCATCCTAGGGCTCAGCAGCAAAGGCCTTTTCACAATCGCAGTGCTTCCAACATCCACCCTGTAGTATGGTTGTCACTTGGAACCACTTAGGCAAACAGTTCTTGGGGCAAAATCCTATGGACTATATGTAGTTGGCAGAAAGTTCAGTTTTCCTAACATTCCCCTTGCCTAACCTATAAGGAGACCTAATTCTCTTTTGTTTCCTTCTTAGCGTCTCTTTGTGGCATTTGTCATTGCATATAGGAGTACTGAGCATATCTGTTCTCTCCCATGCACTCTGAGTAGCAGACAGAGACCATGTTGGTCTGTCTGTCTGGCTTGGTCTGCAGCAGAGTTGTGCATGCCAGCTGCAGACAGTCTGCATGAGGTCCTCAGTCTTGTTCAGAAATAGTCCTGATATGGGACTAGAAATATGAGCATTGCCACCTCTAACTTGTGAGCTCCATATGCATGTGTGAAAGACATCTTTATTATATACTAACTGATATGTATTAATAAACAGAAATGAAAGCTAGAATTTTTTTCCAGAGAAATCATAGGTCACGTAAATCCCTATAGCACTTATATGGACAGCCAATGAGGTGGAAGCAGCTTTCATCCAGAGCTGCAGTGTACAGGGAGGCAAAGGGGCAGCAGGCTTGGATTCCTGCACCAGGAGCTGCAGCTGGAAGCACAGAGGAGGAACAGCTCCATTCTACTTCCCTTAGCTTCTGAGTTCTCCAAAGTGTGGAGTTTTCCCTGAGGGAAACATGTCCAAAATAAGGTACATATTGGAAACATCTATTCTACTTAGTTGGTGCCTTTGGAAAGTTAACAAAAATAAATAAATAATAAACTCTTGTCTGGCATGCAAATAATAGTATCAAGTGATAGAAAAATAAAGTTATCTAAAAGAATAACAGCTTCTTTTAAGCTTCTATTTCTATTCCATCCATAGAGCAACTGCTTTAGCTCCCTAATCTAAGGTTTGTTTGTGTCCCCTTCCTTCACTGGTACCCTTAGGGAGCATAAGAAAAGACAACTTTTCTTTCTTTTGTATTGCCAATTTCTTGTATCTTTAGCATTTTTGATGACCAGCCAAATATCATTTAACTGTTTCAGCAAACATAACACTGGTTTAGTATTATTAAGATCAAAAGGAAAGGAGGGTTCCATTTAGATAGTTTAAAAGAAAGGAGGGTCTCATATAGATATTGCTTCCTGAAATGTGATTCAGCAAGCAGACAGTCTAGACAAGGAATTTGGCAAAATAGAACTGAACAACCTCATGACTTGAAAAAAAAATGAAAATCAAAACAGAGTCACTGGATGGTAGGACTATATCAGAGATCCTTAGGTATTCACTCCCAGGACCCTGGAAAGTGACCACACCTATTTCCAAATGCAAGAGTGGGCTGCACATGCTTTTCTAAACCCAGTAATTCCTGTGATGTATGGTAACAGATGGAACACTTGGAATAATGAGCACAGCTGTGGCCGAGTCAGGACAAAAGAAGAAAGAAATCATTACATTCCAAGTAAGCGCTTCTAATTATCTGCTTCTTTTTAATAAGAGAAATTGTATTTCAGCCCAGACTTCTAAACACGGGACACAAAGCATATTTGTTTTCATTTGTGACCACAAGATGCTATCTAATCCATGCAAAGAAGCCCCCAATTTCCTGGTATTATCAGTGTATTTTTATCTTTACAATGAGCCTGGTTTCTAGAATACATGGTCATAATGTACCTTATCAGGGCCATTTCTTCTGTTCTGTGGATGGAACAGAAATAGAAGTTTAAAGAAAGCTGATATTCTTTCAGATAACTTTATTTTTCTATCATTTGGTACCGTTATTTCTATCATTGATGCAATGTAAGTTGGTTGGGAAAAAGTCAGAAAATCATGGATTTTAAAGTATGTTCTACAATATGATGTTGAAGGATATTTATTTAATCTTTCAGAGATACACATTGAAAAAATCAATTTAGATTTTGTACACTTTAGTTTGAGGATTCAACTGATGATTATTTGTTAAGCTACAAAATAGTAGGACAGAGAGTAAGAGATATTAGGATAAGTATCTTCCAAACAGGAATCAGCATGTTTTCATCATGATAGCCTTTATCATCCCCACTTCTTCTATAAGGATATTAGAGAGTGGATGTGGCTGCTTGGTCTTTGTATTTTCTTTGCCTCTGACTTGGATCCAAGTTTCTGTGCCACCTGCTGCTGAGCTGAACCCCAATGTGGGCGATCTCAGTATGGGGGACCTTGGGTTCCATGCCCCTCCTTTCCTTTGTTATTTGATGCCCTGTTTCTGAGCTAATGGAAACACATAGCCAATTGGGTGATGTACCTTAATTGAACAGATGGTCTATGCTGTCGCACAAACCTGGCTGGAAGTACTGGCTCTGCTGCTTAATATCCTCCTTGCAGCTTGAAGCTCTGCTTCTACTTCCTTGTTTATAAATGGAGACCATGGAAATGGATGTGCCATCATGGTGCCTGGCACAGAGCCCCACATAGCACATAACCAGAAGCCCTGTTAGGTGCTGATGGTTCCCTCAGCCCTGCACTTGCACCCAGCATCCCAGCTGCTGGGTGGAGGGCTCATTAACTGGAGACTATCTCTTCACCCCATATCCACTACTCCTGTGATTGCCAGAGGCCCCCCACAAGCTCTAAAGGGTGTGCATTCAAGTCTCATTGGAGAGCTTCTTAGGGCTGCTGGGAGTAGACAGGATGGTGAAGAGCTACATCTAGAACAATTTTTGATCTTAAATAAATTGCCCTGCTCACTGCTCATAAGAAAGGCATACTTCCCTTCTTCTTACAAGGATATGGTTGTTTGGTTTGTCTTATTTATTTCACATACAATGACAGGATTCATTGTAACATTTTCATTTCATATACATATCACCACACTTTGGTCTTATTTGCCTCCACCATCTTCCTCCCTGACTAAACAGTCACTTTCCTCACTGCAAATATACCCTCTGTTCTCTCTTCATGTTGTTCGGTCCTTATCCAACTTTGGTATCAGTATAAGTCTGGCCTCATTGAATGAATTTGGTGGTGTCCCTTCCCTTTCTCTTCTATGAAATAGCTTGAAAAACACTAGTGTGAACTCTTTTTCAGAGGTTTGCTATAATACATCAGTGAATCTGTCCAGTCCTAGGAATATCTTTGTTGGGAAATATTTTTTTTTAATTTCCATCTCATTGCTGAATATACATCTATACCAGATTTTTATATCTTTTTTTAAAAATTTTTAATTTTGATAGGTCATATGTATGTTGTAATTTACCTATTTCTTCTAGATTTCCAAGCTTTCCAGGATGTAAGATTTCAGTGTTCTTTCTCTGAAGTTCATTGATATATTTTGTGACACTGCCCTTTTCAACTCACTTTTTATTAGCTTGGGTCTTCTCTCTCTTTTTGGTTAGGCTTTCTGGACTTTCTTGATCTTTATTTTGTCACAGACTCAACTCTGCTCAATTAATTGTGTATGTTGCCATCTTCTTGCCATCTTCTGATCTTTGAGGTCTTAAAAATATTTATTCATTTATTTATTTTCAAGGGGAGAGAGAGGATGGGCATGCCAGGGTTACCAGCCTCTGCACATGAACTCCAGATGCATGTGCCACTTTGTGCCCCTGGCTTTATGTGGGTACTGGAGGATCAAACCCAGGTGGTTAGACTCTTTAGGCAAGTGCCTTAACCAAGGGGCAATCTCTCCAGCCTGGTTTTTGATTTTTTAAGACCCTAAGAAGAATCACTAAATTATATACTTGAGATTTCTTTGATTTTGTTTTTTATTTATTTATATTCTTACACATGCATATAATGCATTTTGTTCACATTCAGCCCCATTACCTCCCCTCTCCTTACACCTTTCCAACTTCCATTGAACTTCTTTCCAACTAGTTCCAAGCCTACTTTGATGTGTGTGTGTGTGTGTGTGTGTGTGTGTGTGTGTGTGTGTGTGTGTGTGTGTGTGTGTACTTGTGTGACTGTGATGGTTCTTACTGACTGTCAACCTGTTAGGACCTGAAATCACCAATGAGGTGATTATCTAGATTATGTTAGCCCCTGGGCATGCCTATGAGGAATTATCTTATTAGGTTAACTGAAGGGAGGAAAGACCCAGCATAGCTGTGGGTGGGCCATTCGGTGGGTGGGAATCCTTTACTGTATGACAGGGAGAGAGCAATCTGAGCAGCAGCACTCATTTCTCCGTTTCCCCACTGTAGATCACATGTGACCAACAAGACCTTCAAGCACTGGACACCATGCTTCCCCACCCTGATGAAGTATAATCTGAAAATATGAGTGGGAATAAACCCTTCCTCCCTTGAACTGATTTTTGTCAGATATTTTTTCCCTAGCAACAAGAAGGTAACTAGTACTGTGACCCATTTCAATTTAAATATGGTTCTTTTCATGAGTGTGGGAGGGGAGTTTTCACTAGAAATGAATAAGTGACTACACCACTGAATACAATGTCTCTCCATTAACCAGCAACTATTAACTTCCAGTATCTCCTTGGAAAGGGGTGGAGCTTCATGAATTCCTCCCTGATCTTGGACAAAATGTTAATAGGGCAATCTTGTGTAAGTCTTGGGTTATTACCCAAAACAACCAGGGTAAGCTGATGAAAGGAGCAGCTACTTCACAGCCAGAGGACAGCCTTCCATGTGCCCATCCTCCAGCTCTTACATTCTTGCTGCTCTCTCTTCTGCACCATTCCATGAGGCTTGGAATGGGTGATAATAGACATGATTTGTAATGTAAATGTTCATAACCATTTCTTCTTAGGATTATCTTAGATGTACTGCAGAGGGTCTGATGAGTTATGAAATCATTTTTATTTGATTCAAGGAATTTTTAAATTTCCTCTCTGATTTCTTCAATGACACATTCATCGTTTAAAAATATTTTGTTCAGTCTCCCAATATTTGTGTAGTTTTAAGTTTATCTTGACATTGATTTCAAGTTTTATACTGCTAGGACATGAGAAAATGCAAGCACATTTCTGATAGGTGAAAGGTGATTTATTTAATCATAACATGAGGTGTTATAAAGCCTTGCTAGCAAATACACATTTTTCCAATGCATCTTTATTTTGCTTTATAGAAACAATTCAGGAGGATACTATACTATTATAATATCCATCTCCTCATACAACTCTAATTCTGCAAAGAAATCATTTTTATTCTTATGGATTTGTTATGTCTTTTTGAATAGCATAGCAAGCACTTTATTTAAGAGAATGATCCATGAGCTACTGATTTAAAAAAAAACTGTATTCCATATCTTTAAGATTTTCTACTCTATAAATATCTGTCAAGTAGATATAATTGATGATACAATTTAGCTAAAAGCTTCTTTATTGACTTTTTAGTTTAAAGGCTATATCTATAGATGAAAATAGGATACCAATTCGCTCACTAGTACTGTAACAGAATTTTTCTACTTCTGCCTATTAGTATTTGTTTTACAAAATTGGGAGCCACAATATTTTTATATTTATATATATGATAAATATATATGTATGTATGGTATATGTATATATGTATAATACAAATGATATAACATTTATCATTCCTATGTCTTCTCGATAAATTGTTTCCTTCACTAATAAGCAGTAGTTTTCCTTATCAATTCTCTTAATTCTCTTTGGTTTAAAGTCAATCTTATTAGACTTCAGAATAGCTTTGTCAGTTTGTTTTTAACTCCTGTTTACTTGACTTACATCCTTTTGCTCTCAGTTTTCAGGCACATTTGCAGTGTTGACCTGGAGGCACCTGATAGTTAGATCCAGTTATTAACCCAGTCTGCCAGTTTCTATCTCTTTATTGATATGTTGAAGCCATTTGTATTTAAGATTGTTATTGAGAGTTGTTTACTAACTGTTATCATTTTGTTCAACATTTTTACCTGAGTAGTTGAATTATTGTATTTTTCCTGTATCTACTATTAGAGCTTTGCTAGTTCATTGAGTTGGTTATGATAGATTCTTCTTACCTCTCCTTTGTTCATATACCATACTTGTTTCTTCTTTCCTGTGCACACATGGTTAAGACTGTGTTTACTTCCTCGACCATTTCCAGTTCTTGCAGCATTTTTTACAGTACTGACTTGGTCATGAATTGCTTTAATTTGTGTTTATTTTTTAATGCCCATATTTCTCTGCTAGTTATAAAATATAATTTTGTTAGATATAGTAATCTTGATTGGCAGTTACTTAGTTTCAGGGCTTGAAATATATTTTTCATGCTTTTTTGGATTTCAAGATTGCTGATGAAATAGATGATGTTATTCTGTTGTATTTTGTTCTATAGGTGAATTGTTCTTTTTCTCTCATGGTTTCTTTGTTTTGCATGTTTGACATTTGATTATAATATGTTCAGAAGAAGTTCTTCCCTGGTGTTGCAGTTACCTTCTCATTGCTGGAAGAGAACACCTGATCCAAAGTAGATGATGGGAAGAAAGTGTTTATTTGTATCTTATAGTCTCAAGGGGAAATTTCATGATGACACAGAAAAGCATGGCATGAGCAGAGGCTGGACATCACCTCTTCCACAGCAGGTGGAATATAACAGCCGGATGAGCTGAGCTCTGGCAAGTGGGTGGGGGGCTGCCAAGAATTCAGAGCACATCTGTTTATGGGGTGCATCTGGTTCAAGCCACCACACCCAGTCATGGCTATTTGATGTTCTAAATACTTCTGTTTGGACATTTATTTATATCTCTAAATTTTGAAATCTGATATAATTTCTTAGGTTTGATCTTTTGGTAATTTCCCATAATTCTTGATCACTGAACTAATGGTTTTTGTTTGTTTGTTTGTTTTTAATTGATGTTTGAATGTAGAAGTTCTTCAACCTTGTCTTCCATTTCTGGTAAATTTTCTTTGGCTTGGTTGAACCTGTTGTTGGTCCTTCCCACTGTGTGTGTGTGTGTGTGTGTGTGTGTGTGTGTGTGTGTGTGTGTGTGTGTGTGTGGTGTATATGTGTACATATGTGCATGCACATACATGCACAAGCCAGAGGGGGATTCCCAAGGTCCTCCTCTCTTGGTCTTCTGCCTTATTTCTTTGACACAGTCTCTCGCTAAACCTGGAGGTAATTGTTTTTCAGTTAGACTGACTGAAAAGTGAGTTTCAGCCATCATCTTGCTTCCATACTTCTCAGAGCTGGAGTTATATGAATATGTGGACACAACTAACTTTTTACATTGGTAGTGAGGATCAATCACAGGTCCCCATGCTTGTACAAGAATGTTTCCTCCACTGATCCATCTCTTAGCCTATTTTTTATTTTGTTCATTGAGTTTTTCATTCTCAATATTTCTGAGTTTTCTTTTCAAACTCTTAATTTCCTGTCTGAACATGTTCTGCATGTTGCTAACAATTTTGCACATATTTCTTATTTTCTCCTCAATGCTGCTGACTCTTTTCCAGGTACAGGATTGAGTTCATCTGCTGGTCTCTATCCTCTTTGAGGTCACAGGTCATTTGTATTGGTAAATTTTTGAACTCTTCATCCAGCATTCCACCAATTTCAACCTTCTTGAATTTGAAGAGTTATGATATCTTGAAGAAGCCATATCCTTTGTCTGTCTATAGAGCTTGTTGTAATTTATGTATTTATAGATTTGGCTAGCTCCTATGATTTTTATTTTATTTTTTATTTGTGCTTTTGAGTATGTGATGTATGCCAATGTACATACCCTTGCAGCCCTCCATGCATTGCCTGTATGAGGAGTGCTCACCTATGGTGGCTGTCAAAGAACACTGGGTGTCCTGTTCCATCAGTGTTCTGATTGTTCTAATTATGAGTCCGAGTCTCTTTATTATAGCTAAGCTTTCTCTTTTACACAAACCTGTATGAGTCCATAGTTGCAGCTCCCCCTTGCAGGACTGGGGTTACAGGTTCATGTGGCCATTATCAGCTGTTGGAGATCTTTTGATCATATAACCCTTGAGGGCTCACTTCCCAAAGCATCTTAATGAGGAGAAAACAAGCTGGTACAAATGCAGCCAGCTGATTAAGATACAACAATGCAATACTGAAAACCAATAGAGCCCACCATCATGTCACCAACGATCAAAAAGTAGAATATTGGAAAACTAAAGTAGAATGTGCTAAAAATTATTTAGGACAAATATGCTAATAACAAATGA
Source organism: Zapus hudsonius (assembly GCA_004024765.1). Taxonomy (NCBI): domain Eukaryota; kingdom Metazoa; phylum Chordata; class Mammalia; order Rodentia; family Dipodidae; genus Zapus; species Zapus hudsonius. The sequence goes on along the minus strand of PVHP010002191.1, from coordinate 29,648 downwards.
ATGAAATAATGGAAAGAGGCAGATATCAAGGAAGCTAGATAAATGAAAGAAACAGAATAACGGGGAAGAATGTTATAAATGGTTAAGAAGAATGTTATGAAGGGAAAACAGTAAGAGACTAGAAAAAATACAGAAGAAAAAAGACAATAAAGATTTCTCAATAATAAGAAAATTACAAACAAAATTAAATAAATAGAGTAAATGAAATTAAACAGTAAAATCATGAGTTAAAAGAAAATATAAAGTCAAAATATTACTAAAAGTATACCAGGGATAAAAAATAAAGGGGAAATATAACAAGTTTATATTTTATAAGAAATAAAAAAACCCAATACTGGAAAATATGTAAATAAAAGTCAATGAATACATGAACAAAAAATCAAATGTTTAAATATAATAAAGAAATTAAATAAAAGTGAAGTAACATTTAAATGGCATAGCACAATTGACAAATTTTTTTTAAAAAGTAAAAGAAGCAAAAAGAAAAAAGGAAAGGATACATCTCAAGGAAACTTCTTTCTGTGTGCTTGAAACTCAGAGCCTGCCAGTTTCATACATGGAGGTGGGAAGGTTCAGTTGAATGTAGAGTTTTGAAGTGTGGTCTTGTAAGGCTGCCACAGATGCATTGTTCAACACTGATGCAACATGCAATGGGAACTGAGTGAGCTTGTTAGGGCTACCAGAATGACAACAGGTTTGAGACTATGAAGATATAGAGATTGTTGAGTATGACCAAAAGAAGAAAATAATCCTGCGACTTCACCTGAGGCTGAGAGTACACTAAACACATCCAGCCTGCTTTCCAACATTTTCTTCAACTCAGACTTGTGGGAAGTGATGTGTCCCAGAAGCATCTCGAGGAACACTATGCAGAGAGAATGAAGAACCAGTGGACAAAGGCAATCTATCCACTTTTCTTAGAACTTTTAAAAAGAAATCTGGATGCAAAAGAAGAAATGAAAAATGAGTCCAGTTATAAATATGATGTTGCAGAAGTGTGTTGTTCTGGCTGATGCTTCAGATACTGAATTAATTGACCTCTTGTGGTCAGGCTTCTCACAAAAATATATCAAAGTTTGCCCACATGAGACCACCTGATTTGATCTAACTGGTTCGAAACACAAAAATAAATGTGATAAAGAACAAAAATCTGTAATAAATCAACAAAGCCAGATGAAATAGACTTTACCTTCTTAGAAACATAAGTAATCCATGAGCAAGCCTCAGAATTCTAGTTTCAGACAAAGACAAAGAAAGGGCAGTTGGGATAGGGAATGACCAGGACCCATGTGCTGCTTAGAATGAACAGCTTCACAGCACAACAACACAATTAACTGTACAGGGAGCACTGGGGCACCATGAGAGGAATCTTGTAAAGAAGAAAGAGTCATGGTTTTTAGGAGAAGGAAAGAAACATATTTTATTCAAAAGTCATAGTTCTAAAGCCGGGCATGGTGGTGCATGCCTTTAATCCCGGCACTTGGGAGGCAGAAGTAGGAGGATTGCTGTGAGTTCAAGCACACTCTGAGACTACATAGTGAATTCCATGTCAGCCTGGGCTACAGTGAGACCCTACCTTGAAAAAAAAAGTCATAGTTCTAAAAGGTGAGTGTTGGGAGGGGGTTACGGTATATTGTACATATTTATATAATATGTCAATAACATATTTTTAATAAAGTCATCGCCCTGTAGAAAGAGAGTAAATTGATTCTATATACCAGTAACACATGAGCATGAACATACATGAGCTGGAAATCTCTCCTTTATGTAGGCAGATACCAGACTGGAGGAGCCTGTAGGAAGCTTCATGTGTTCCAGATTGACCCCCAAGTTTGACCAGGAAGCCAGAGTATGTTTGTGGTCCTTCAAGACATGGTTTAATACAGTTCTCCATTGGTGGCTTAATACTAAAGAACCCATGTCCTTAACCAGTCCCACTCATTACTACATTTTCATGCTAGAACTGGGTACCCTAAAGGAGGCGAGACCAAAAAAAATTCTCCTCATATTATTTCCAAGTCTCTCTCCAATCAGGAGGCTGACTTCTAAGTCATAATCTCCTAGCTTAATGTGGTACATGAGATACTTTGGCTTTCCCATGCTCATGATATGTGGGTACCATAGAAACCCATTATAATCTTTTTTAATGATTTTTAATGTAATCATGTTTCTTTTTTAATATTTTATTTATTTGTTTTCAAGCAGAGAGATAAAGAGAGAGAGAGAGAGAGAAGAGAGAAGAGAGAACCAGGGCCACCACCTTGTGGGTCTGGTTTATGTGGGTACTGGGGAATTGAACCTGGGGCCTTAGGCACTGGAGGCAAGTGCCTTAACCACTGAGCCATCTCTCCAGCCCGAAACCCATTATAATCTTTATCCACCTGCTTTTGTACCTTTTTTTTTTTGTGATCTGAGATTCATCATCCATGGGTGCTTTGCATCTCTGCAGCCTCTAGGGAGGTTGCAGTCAAAGCAGAGCACTCCTGCAGGTCAGGCTGCAGGAGTCCGTTCCTTAGATGGCATCCAGATGGACCAAATAGTCACCACAGGAAAAGCTGAACCAAGTCCATTAGAAAAGAGCAGATTGAGAACTCTCCGGAGTGCCTCAAAGGAAACCAAGAGTCTAAATGTGTTTGAAAACGAAAGAGCAGTGTAAATCAATACTTTTGAGCTGGCACTTCAAGGGTATTCATCCAGGCATAGGTCTTACACATTTCAAGTTGCTTTTCTTTAAGTTCAAAAAGTTCATGCATTTGAAATTTGGAAGAAGGAAAAAGGTCAAATTTTACATTTTCACAGAAGGCAGTATCTTTTTGGAGCAATCATTATTTGGTATTACATGTTTTATACCATCTATTCTGAGTTTATTTTCCAACTTTGTTCCAGAACTGGTGGGGAAGCTGGGGATGCTTCAGTGGGATGCGGAGTTTACGATGGTGATGTGTATTGTTCCCTTTGGGATGCCTAAATCACATCTTCCTTGAAATAAGCCAAACCTTTAGTCTTGTGCCCCATTTGATTATCATAACTTGCTCTTTTAAGTGAAAGGCGATTTTAGGTCACAGAAAAAGTAAATGTCTTCCTTTGGTTAATGATAAAGACTGCCCAGGACAGTAAGATGCCTTCACCCCAGGCTCACAGCAGCCTGGCTGATAAATGGAAACCATTTTCTAGGGTGATACTTGCACATCTCACTCATGGGCATCTCAGCAAAGATGAAGTTATTACAATTACAGTAACTGAAACAAGAGCCTCTGTAATGAGACCAGGAGAATTTTGTCTTAAAGAGAGAGCAGGTTATGGAACAGCCTGAATCTTGGAATTAGTCAAAGGAAGACAATACACAGAAAGGATCGATCACGTCTTCCCTGGACAAAGTTACTGTGCTCAGTTCTGGTGAAAGAATGTGGGTGTCATGGTTTGATCCAGGTGTCCCCCACAAACAAATGAATGTGTTCTCAGTGATCGATCCTTTACTAATAGCAGTTTGGGAATTAGAACCTCGCCTGATCTGCGTTGTTGGTGGAAGGCTTATGGGGTTATAAGCCAGCTTCCCCTTGCCAGTATTTGGCACACCTTCCTGCCACTGGTTGCAGTGCTGTGGCAGAGGTGATGTCCACCCCTCTGCTCATGCCATCGTTTTCCCTGCCAGAATGGAGTCTCCCCTAGAGTTCATAAGCCAAATAAACCCATTCCTCCACAAGCTCCTTTATTTGGGTTCTTTCTGTGCAGCAACTAGAATGCTGACTACAACAGTGGGTTGTACACGGGGCTATTCCCTCTGAACTACGTCAGTTTCTTCATTTGTAAGATCAACATTGATAATCCACATTGCATCTCTCTTGTTGGTTTATTCTGAGGGATAGCTACACTGAAAAGAACTAAAACATGAACATAGACATCCTTTTTACCATCCTTATCCTCATGGAAGCTTGGAAAACACTGTGTATTAAGATGATTTTTAATGTGGATATAAAATTCAAGAAGAGTTGAGTAATTCAGGATATCAAATACAACCAAAACTGACCCAGGAAGAATAAGGTGACTTGGCATTTAACTAGAAATAAATGAAAAGGGCCACTGTTACGTGTGGTCTTGGTCTGGGTATTTCAAAGTTCTTGGAGCCTTATTCAAGGAATTGAAGAAAGACGCAAATAGTGTGGCAGGGAGAAACTTTTATTAAGAGCAGAATGATTGTAAAGGCTTGACATGCACTGCCAAGAAGGACAGCAGGCCACCTGAGTGGAGAGAACTCATGGACACCAGGAAGCGGTCTGAGGATTTTCTTCACAGGATTCCTTGGAGAAGGTGGCTCTGTTTCGAGGGCCATAGTTTGGGGGATCCACTATTTTGATTGATAGGTTTGGGTTATATAACAATATTTTTCTACTGTGCATGTTCCTTCCCAGGATGCATCTGATTTTCATCATATTTATGCCCAGTTATACATAGGCATAGGATGATAAAGAAATTTAACAATATAATGAATAGAAATTACTCTGGAAATTAAAAATACTCTGGAAATAATTATAATATTCATTGTGATTTAATTTCGTAAGAACCTGGTAATATTCCAAATTCTTTCTCCATACAAATAAATTGAGCATTTGGAATATTGCTATAAAATGATCCTATTGTTTTCTCCCATCAAACAGATGAGTTCTGGATTAAATGCCATATCCAAAGCCATGGAGGTAATAAGTTAACATTTCAATGTAAACGGTCAGGTTCCAAGACCTAGATTCTACAACGTTACTCACTTGGCTGTAAGGGACTGATTAATGTCAAATCTTCAGTCATTTGGCCCATTGCATATACTCATTGAAAGAAATTGCATGGGTTCATTGTAAACAAAGTGTGTGCTGCATGCACATCTTCTGTTGGCTGGTACTGTCATGGGCACTACAGACTTAACAGTGAACAAAAGAGTGACAGAAAAGCCAGATTTGGTGGTTCATACCTATAATCCAAGAATTCAGGAGGCTGAGGTAGAATTACCATGAGTTTGAGGCCAGCTTGAGCTACAGAGTGAGTTCTACATCAGCCCGAGCTAAGAATGAAACCTTGCCTCAAAAAGCTAATAAATAAATAATAAATAAATAAAATAACAAGCAAGTAACTGAATTGCCAGTTGGTAGGTGTGAGAAGAGTGTGAATAGGTAGAATATCATTGGCCCTTCATTGTGCATCCATGGATTCCACCAGCTATGAATAAAAAATATGCAAAAACAAAAAATTGTGTTGAACATGTTTCAAACTTTTCGTTTTCAGCAAGTCAGATAACCTAGGAAAGGTCAATGGAGACAGACACCAGTGATACCCAACACAACCCAAAGCAGAAGTCCAGAGACAATTAAGACCTCAACAATAAAGCAGACTTAAAACTCACCCACCATGACTCAGGGAACTGAGCAGAAGAGGGGGTGGAAGGAATGTAAAAGCCATAGTGGGGGAGAATATACAGAGACATTACCCCCCTCAGCAGCAATACACAAAGGTGTGGGGGGAACTGGCTACCTCTAAAGAAATTCATAACCCCCTATCCCATGGACTAATCCAGTGTGCTCACAAAGGAGGGCCCCCAATGGATTGGGGACAGGGAGGAGGGAAATGGGTTACCACCATAAGATTTGCTCATACAGTGTATCTAATTATGGATAATAAAGACATTTTAAAAACTTTGTGCTTTCTTATTATTTCTTAAAGAAAGCATATAATAGTTATTTGCATAGTATTTATATTAGAAAATTATTGTAAATAATCTAGACATGATTTAAAGTATGTAGGAGGGTTGTAAATATTATATACCAATACTGTCATTTTATGTAAGGCACATATTTAGTATCTTCCATGGGTACTAGAACCAATCCCTCATTGACAGCAAGGGATGATTGTCCATGAAAACATTTGTTTTGTCACACCACTCACTGCACTAGGATGGATACTAGTCAGGGAGGAGTTACTAGAAGCATTCATTACCAGGCCAGTGTCTAAAGGCCCTCACTCACCAGGTAGATTGAATGATGCTTCTCCAGGGAACCCCATTTATCTAGTAACTAACTCTATGATGGTGTTCTGTGGGTCCGTGAATTACTTAGGAGGTCATTGTGCACTGATCCCCTGTTCATCCACAGAGCTAGGTAGAAAGAGTCTTGGGACAGAGGTGAGCCAACGAGAGGAAATAGTTGCAGTGAACAGCTCGTTTATTAGGTTGGGAAGGGTGCTTTCATGTAGGAAGGAAAAGTAGAGACCAAGGATAAGCAGCAAGGGGACAGGCAGGGGCAGGGTGGCCTGTGGATGTCTCATGAAAGGATTGGCAGGGGCCAGCTGCATAGATAAGCTGAAGGACTTTCTCATTGCCTGGGCCTGTTATTACCTTATAACTGAATTTTGTGAACTCTAGTAAACTCAGGCCTTGAATTGCGTGGGCTCATCAGGGTTTGCTGGGGCCTGCCAGGTGCCTGGAAGTTGGCGAAGGAAGGAGTCAGCTGAACTCTTGCTGGTCTCAGGATGAAATTATCAGAGTTCCAGGCCAGTCTCAACTTCCCTTTAACCCTGTGTCCTCCATGCCTCTCAGCAGGGTCCCACAGTATACCATTATTCAAACAATTTTCAATATTTATCAGTAAAAACAGAGATTAAAACCCTTGTAGAGATTTTTTAGTGTTTGTGCATTTATGTGAGAGAAAAAGGTGTATATGTGTGTGTGCATAAATACAGGTGTGAGTCACAATGGTGCATGTGTAGAGATCAGAAGACAACCTTGAGCGTTGGTCATCACCTTTAACCTTGTTTGAGTCAGGATCTTTCATTGATCACCACAGTGTTCAACATGATAGCTGGCCTACAAGCTTCCAGAATATTCTCATGTCCCCATCTACCACAGGCATACTTGCATTATACATGCTTATAATGCCATATCCAGTTCTTCCTGGCCTCAGGCTCCCCAGGCCCAGCCCTGCAACAGCTGCAGGCACTGAGGACAGCATGGTCTCCTAGGTGTGGCTAGGGCCAGGAAGTAAAATATTCCAGAAGATCTTTTCATAACTTTTTGTTACATTTTTCATAGCTTTTTGGGAACAGAAAAGAGAAACACAAACCAAATAATGGAATGACTTACATGTCATAGAGAAATCAACTCCAGAAATCTACAATCACCATTGTTTCCCCAGAAGGACGAGGAGGCCAGTGCTTGGACCCAGTTAGCTTCCTGAAAATAGCAATTCATAGTAGCTCCTGAGACACACAGGCACAGTCATGGGTATATAGACAACAGTGAGAGCTTCGAGAGTCATAATTTTTTATGATTATGGATATTATCTGATAACCTAAGAGGGGCTGGACCACTGCATGAAAACTCAGTCGTACCTAGTGTGCTGTCATGGGAATCCCATTGTATTGCTCAGGTACCACAGACCTCAGATTCTAATAAATATTCCCACAGAGAGCTCATGGGCAAATTTCCATGTCATCTATGTGTTAGGGTCCATAAATCATCCCAATGAAGACCACCACTTGTTTATGTAAAAGCAAGAGCGTTTATTTCTGGAGAGAGCAAACCAGCATGCCCTCTAGCAAGAAGGGGACCCTGAATGGAATTCACAGACAACTTTTAAAGCATGAAATCACAAGGTGGGGGGTTGGAATTACATCGTGGGGTTGATGTGCTTTGAAGTGATTGGTTCCCTATCTGCTTATGTGGATCCCTGATAAGATAGCCAGAAGGCCTGATCTTGTTTCTTCCCCAGTCAAGCATCCTCTGATTGTAACTTTCTTTTTCAGTTATTGAATCAGAAGAAATTCCTGTTATGTTTCATTCAAACACTGTGACAGTCAGGTGGGTACAGAGACCGCTCCTACCCTTCCAGCCCCTCCCTTTGAATGGGAGGTGTCTAGTTAGAGCTACAACCTAGGTGCTAAAACTGATTGGTCAGATATGAACCAATCAGCTGTCCCTCTGACTCAAGTGGGGAGGACTTAAAACTAGCTCCCCTAGAGAATTCGCCCTCTTGTCCCACATGGCAATGGAATAGAAGGACTGCTGGCCCAGGCCTCAGTGAGGTAAGGCCTGTACCCCTACCCCGCTGGGGTAGGGGGCAGGCTCCAGATATTTCTCTCATGAACCTCTCTTTCTCATAAAGGGAGCTTTTCTGTTATCTTTCTTGGACTGCTTATCTAACTAAATAGTAAAAGCTCTGTGGACTCTGACCCATGTTTTCCCCACACTGGTGGGAGGAAAACTTTATGACTTCCCACATCCAATTTCCCCATCCAACTCCCCTTTTCCTGATCTACTAAATTAGAATATGTGTAATTAAAATTTAATTCTGTCCCTGTGTACAATTCTTTGGCATTAGAGGACACGAACTCGGAGTAGGAGGAGGGGGAAGGGAGGATTCCAAAACTCTCTCTCTCTCCCCTCGTTGCTTACAATTATTAATTAGCAGCAACCCGTATCAACACCCTCTGACTGTAGCTGCTTCCCCTTAGTCATTGAAAAGGAGGACATTTCCATTGTGTCATTATAGCCATTATGGCCCAAGGTCAAACACCAGGTGGTCAGAGCAGATTAGAGAGTCCTAGAGGTAAGCAGTTTTACAGAACTTCTTCATGGACTTTCATATGTTCCTCATTGTTTTGTTTTTTTTTAAAGTCTATATGACCTCGAATGATAAGTAATGCAGTTATAAAATGCTATTGTCAACAACAATAACTTCATCCTGGAAGAAAAAACATAGAAAAATTAATAAAAATTATCAAAAACAACTTACAGAAAAATTATTTGATAACAGTGTAGAAAAAAAACGTTTTTGGATAGCTGGGTTGATTGTTTCTGCTCAATAGGATACTGAAAAGAACTGTCAGGAGAATTCACCATGTTACTGCAAGGAACAATTTAAACGCTTTAAATTTAAATTATTTTTTAAATTGTTTTTATTTTTATTTAAATTAAATTTAAATTTAAATGCCCATTTTAAAGGCTTATGAAAAATAGAAGAGATGAGACTCCCAGTCAATGCACAGATCAAAACTGGCTGCCTTGTTGCAGGCCAATGTGACTTGATGCCTCATTGTAGTGTGATGTGTGGTACATACAAGTACTCGCTGAGTGTGGTAAGGAGCTGATGTCCTCTTACCCCTCATCCATACATGGCCTTGGGACAAGCTTGTGGGGGAGGAGGGATAGCAGAGACCAGAGATTTCCTGAGGCTCACTGGTCACCCAGTCTGACAGAAAAAGTGCAGCTCTGGGCTCAGATAGAGACTTTATCTCACAAAGACATGTAAGCAAGGACACCAGACTTTCTCCTTTGGCCTCCATGTGCGCACAAGGGACATGCAACTACACAGACAATTGCATATACTACACACACACACACACACACACACACACACTGCACCCACACAAACACAAATCAACTTCCATTGTATAAAAGCTATCAATAATTAAGCAGGCTATGCTGTTCATAGCAGCAACATGTAATACATAGAAACTAAAATTGATCTTAAAGAGAATTATAAATTTTCTTGTAGATGGAATGCTTCTTAGTCAGAGAGCTAAAACTCTGCTATGCAATGTTAAAATAATCCATAAAATTTCAGTGATTTGTAGAAGCTGCGCATGCTACAGGTACATGACTGGCAGCTGAGAAGTTCCACTCGCCATTATTGAAGGAACCAGCTGCAAAAGCAGACATTGTGAGACATTTCCAACACTGCAGAAAGAACTCGATGAACATGTCAGAGCTTCATGATGGCTTAACGCTTCAGCTTCTATGTGAGATGGTGCCACTTTAGGCCATACTTTCTTAATCACATGACTGCTTACTATCACTGGAGCAAGGGTATGTAATTATTCCATAGGATTTAAACAATTATGCCCATCCAAGTCACTTTTAAGTGGCTTTTAATAAATTTTAAAACATAATAAGTAACTTGTGCAAAAAAAAAACAAGCTCCATATAATTGGTACAGAATAAATTAGATAATCCTTTGAAATATTAATAATGCAAATTATCACTACTTCCTGGTGGATACCTAGGATAGGGAACATAAGTCATTCTACTTCATCCTATTATATTCCCTTACAAGACAACTAACTGCAGAGAAAGCATGTGTACCTGTGCTTACGTATCTCAAAATCCTTATCAGACCTCTGTACAATGTCACACCTTTGATTTATAATTCTCTGTACATACTGGTTGGTGCTACAATTAGTATATTTTTCACATGAACAGTAAGGGTTCTTAAATTGCAAGCAAATAGTCAACACTCTAACAGATAGACGAATAATTATTATGAGTGGAACCATCAGAAAATAGTAAATTGAAATAACAAAGAAGTACATGGAAAATGTCCAAGAACATTTGTAATGAAAACATAGAAATTTAAGCAACAATGAAATTCAATTTTATACCTATTAAATTAACATAAATCTAAATGCATGGTAAGACTTAATCCAAAAGGAGTCACAGAGAATCACACTAATTCCTTCCTACTAACATTGTAAATTGGTACAGTTTTCGAAAGCATGAAAGGAATGCATTTGAAGAGCTAAGAGGAATTTGCTAATCTTTGACCCACTAATCCAACTGCTGAGTATTTATTTCTAACAAATAATTCAACAGAAGTCCCCTGGAGTTAAATATTATGCTTCCAATGTTTGCATTAATTGAAACCTAGTTCTCCCATGAAAGCCTTCTCAGGGGATCTGCCCTTTCACAGCATAGCCCAGAGGTACTGGGGTCTGCGTAAATCTCTCCTCTTCCACAGCTCCTGCTGATACTACAGGTAATTGAATGATTTCAGTGACTACTTCTTGAGCGACTTATTTAAATTCTCACTATACAGAAATAATCTTAATTGCAAAACAATAGAATATGATCTGTGACTTGGCCAAAATAGTAGGTTTGAAAAGTAAAGACTAGGCATCTAAGGAGTAGTTCGAAAGGATGGAACCATATCATTCAGGTAATCAAGGTAATTATTAAGAAATATTTTCCTTCCCAAAAGGAGAAATAGAGAGGGAGGGAGGGAGGGAGAGAGAGAGAGAGAGAGAGAGAGAGAGAGAGAGAGAGACAGAGACAGAGACAGAGACAGAGACAGAGAGAAATAAAGAGGAAAGGGGAAAGAGGGAAGGAGAGAGATATAGGAGAGTTATAATCTGCAGAAAAAGGGGAGTCATCTGTTAAGTACGCCTAAGTGTTGCTAGTTCGTCTGTCTCTAAATGCTGTTCAGAGGTCTTGTGTAGGATCCTTGGAGGATGGTTTTCTGCACATAGCATTTCTATACTTCCATTTAAGTTGTGAACTGAGTTCACCATGAGAAAACTGCTGACTGGGCCCTATGAAACACCCTACACATTACTAAACTTTTGATTAAAGATTATAACACTCTATCTTGGACAATCAATTGACTTAAATTACAAACATCTTCAGCCCAGAGTTTTGAAGACATTACAGTATCACCCCAGCTCTGTGTTATTTTTCATTTTCTGCACTTAATGGAACTTGGGTCCTTATCTGAAATGAGCTCTATTCTGGGCCCCTGAAGTTAATGCTTTCCTCTTAGCATCTTCATTAGCTTCCTGAGCAGGCATCAGCATCTGGCCCTATAAAACTCCCTGAGTAAACAGTCCCTCCTTCAGCCTCCCTTCATGCTGCCCACTGGTTGATAAATTTTCAGGGAAAAGTGCCTGAATCGTCTATTCTTTTCTCCTTTGCTTTCGATGAGTGTCTTTGTTTCCATTTTCTCAAGTGATAGTTAGAATGTGACATAGATTACAGGTGGCATGCTTTGTACACTCTGTAATTCCACCTCACAAATTCATTGATTCTTCTCTAGACAAGGTTTTTTGTTTTGTTTTTTGTTTTGTTTTGTTTTCCAGGAGGAAATTGCTTCTGCAGTTATGTCACAATATACCAAATCAAAAACTAACTCCAAATACTTAAATTGTCTTCAACTAATGTTGACTTTTGAGGGGGAGAGTTCAAACACTAAATTATACTTTTGAAAAATAACACTGAAATTAGTTATTTTCTGTCTGAAAAGTATAGATACTAAATTGGATACTCTTTATACTGGTGTTAGGTCATTTTTTTTAAATATTTAATTGTCCAGAAGTCTATGATTTTTCATTTTCAATTTTTGCCTTTCACAGAGTCCCTTGTTTTCCTTGTGAAATCTTTTTTCAACATACTCACTTGTTACAAGTTCTACCTCTGCCATCAGCCATGATTTCATTTCAGAGTACAATCTGAAAATCATTTTAAAAAACTGGAGAATTACCTGTCTTTGTATCTTTTAGTTACAACACATTGCCCCAGACTGTGTAAATTATAAAGAATGAAATGTTTCTGATAGGTGGAAAGTTCATGCATCTGATGAGGTCATTTTTGTTGGTGGGGACTTTCCCAAGGAGGTACAGGAATATAGGAAAATAATGTCCTAGCTTGCGTTTCTTTTGCTTCTTAGAAAGCCATGAGATTAGGGTTCCTTGTTTGGCTTCAATTAACCCCATTTCTCTCTCTAATCATCTTCAAATACCAATGATTAAGTTTTCACCCTCTCAAGTACCTCACCACAGTGAATAAAATTCAATATTCATTCTAGTGAGGATATTCAAACCTTAGCTTTAACCACCAATAAATTTTGGCATATCAATTCATGTGAATAATTTTTTGAATGTAAAAGTTTGCCTGTGATTCAGGTACAAAGACAAAGATGAGGGGAGAAGCTCAAGACGGAGGAAGCTCCCATCACTGCTCCTGGCCAGTGGCAAGGATGGACAGGAAGGCCAACTACAAATGCCTAAAGGTTGGGCTCATTGGCCTTGGGATCTAAATGTCCCAAATTTCTAAGATTATACATTTTGTCAAGACTCTAGAGTTCCTTCTTCCCTTTTCCAACCACACACCATCATGATGAGATAAACAGAGGAATATTCAGAGCATGGATGATAAAAAATGAATAATTTATGACCTAGTAAGTCTGGTAAGAGTGACTGTCATGGTTTGATCCAAGTGTCCCCCACGAACAAATGAATGTCTTAATGATCGATCCTCAGCTGATGGCAGTTTGAGTTTTACAACCTCACTGGAGCTGTGTTGTTGGGCGCGGGCTTATGGGGTTATAAGCCAGCTTCCCCTTGCCAGTGTTTGGCACACCTTCCTGCCACTGTTTGCAGTGCTGTGGCAGAGGTGATGTCCACCCCTCTGCTCATGCCATCATTTTCCCTACCAGGATGGAGTCTCCCCTCTGAGTCCATAAGACAAATAAACCCTTTCTACTTTCTCTCGGGTTCTTTCTGCGCAGCAACAGAGAAAGTTGACTACAACAATGACTAAGAAATAAGTGGGAAATTTTCTTAATTAGACAACATGGTTGGCATAAACCATTCTAGCATAAAGATTGACTATGGAATGAGTAATGTAAATCACACCAAATGTATATGAAATACTGTAGCTGAGATCTCTAAATATAATGATTACCTAGATTTTCTTTGGATTACTTTGTATATTTCACATAATAGCCTTCATGCCATGAGATGCAAGATTTATCTATTTCTCTAAGATTGTAGAATAAAACATACACAGTGTTCAATACTCATTCTATGCTGGCTACTCTCCCCTGTGCTTTCATAAAAACAGTCACCTGGCCATAAAAGGGCATGTGAAATTTGGAGTTGAGAAAGGTGAATACAGGGATTAAGCAGCCACCTTGTACCACAAACTTTTGGTAGAAATGGCTTGAGAAGGTACACCTACTTCAGAAACCCTGGTCCTAGCATGCCAAGGTTCTACTGGTCATGATTTTAGGAGGAACAGTGGTGCAGTAAAGGCATATCACTAGAATTCGTGTATTTTTCAAAAGTACCTCATATCTACCAAGGGAATAATTTTGGTAGTTAGAACAAAGCATGTATGTAGCTGTCTTACCCAGTAGTGATTTACTTAAATGGTTTCTCCTTTTGTCATTCCCTACTAATATTAACATTTCATACAGCTATGATTGGGAAATAAGCAGAGTTTAATTTTGTATTCTCCTCTCACCATTCTCCCCACTCATTTGTTCCTTGTCTGCCCCAGGGCCCATTTCCAGGGAGTTTTAGCACTTAGAAGCTAGTACCTCACTAAAAGTTCAAGGAATTTAGCTGCTTACAGTTCAGAAAGAGTTCCCATGTATTCCCTTAATGGAACTTCATCCTGATCTGTGGGATAATCTGGGATCGGGTATTTCCATTTAGCAAGTAGAATACAGACTAATGCAGGAAACAAATATGGAATAAATATACATAAATCCAAATGCAGAGTTTAGGAGAAATTCCTGAACTTTGAGTATTTTTGACATATTTAGTATGTTAGGGTCTAAAAGAAGGTTGCATGGACTGCATAAGTGTATCTGTAGGCTCTTTGGTTTTAAAATGGTATCCTTGGACCAGTGGCATCTGCCTCACCCGGAACCTCTTAGGCCTCCATATCCTCAGGCCACTCACAACTCATGGGGGTGGTCCTGCTGACATACAGGCCTCTAGAAGTGAGAATTCATTAGTTTACAACTGGATCATTGTTTAGAAGGTCGTCCTACCTCTAAAATCAGTAGGATTGGAAGAGTGTGCCTTTCCTCAGTCTATTCAAACCAGGAGAGGTGGAAAGAGAATTGCCAGGTAAGGCATCTGCCTCTCCCTTTCAGTAAGGGTGCTTCTGCCCAGAGGTCTGCTCCTGGGCACATCTCTGGGAGGATGTTCAGAAGCTGCTCTAGATGTTCCAGTGTTTTGTGAAAGTCACTAGTAACTCAAGTAGTCACTGACAAGTAAGGCATTGCATGTGTTCTGAGTTTGACTTTAGAAAGTTGGGTGTTTAGCCTAAATACATGCAACTTGACGAAACAGAATCCCTGTGAAGCAGGACTGCCCAATATGTAAGTCCACCTATCTGAGCCCCTGTGTTGCACGTGGAAGTGATGAAGAGCTAGAGAATCAAATGACAGATGCCATGGGAATGCCTCATATAATCCTGGGGGTGGGAAGGAGACCTAGAATGCCACATTCCTGGAATGCAACAGCTTGAAATTAGGATGTAGGATAGCTATGCTAGAATACTAGGGTTAAATAAGTCTAATAATAAAATTGCTTATGAGGGGTGAAGCTTCATTGAGTATTTGGTGTAGAAGCATTCAAAGGTCTCTGAGGAGATAGATAGCTTGATATAATTTGATAGAAATATATGTTTATATATATGTGTGTGTATATGTATTTATGTTTGTGTATATACATATATAGAGAATGAGCAACTGTTGCAAAATCTCAATTATTATTTAACATAGGTAGATATACATCATCATTTTACTATTTGTTCAAATTCTTACATTTGATTTCAGCAAATTCAATGTTGGTGAAAATAGTAAAATTAAGCAAAGGATGTTATGGAGAAAGATTTTTTTTAGGTTTCTGTGGATCTATCTATTCCATAATTCTAAGGTTGGAGAAATCTGTATAAATAACCAGGAAAATGGAAAGTGCACTCAGCATGACAATCAGACCCTTGGTCTTATCACTGTGACTCATCAATCGATATAAATTCAAGGGATAAGGAAATTTTTCTTTAAAAAAAATGCTGCCAGGATCTTGAAGATGTTTTCCTGATCAGTTGTGTCATGGTTTGATCCAGGTGTCCCCCACAAACAAATATGTTCTGAATGCTTGATCCCCAGCTGTTGGCAGTTTGGGTATCAGAGCCTCATTGGAGATGTGTTGTTGGGGGTGGGTTTATGACTGTTACAAGCCAGCATCTCCTTGCCACTGTTTGGCACACCTTCCTGCAGCTGTTTGCAGTGCTGTGGTGGAGGTGATGTCCACTCTCTGCTCATGCTGTCATTTTTCTTGCCATCATGGAGCTTCCCCTTAAGGCCATAAACCAAAATAAACCCAATCCTCCCAAACAGCTTTGGTTGGGTTCTTTTCTGCAGCAATGAGAAAGTTGACTATAACAAATTGTTTCTGGTCCCTTGACACCTCCCATCCTGTACCTATGTCTCTTATATTTTCCTTCTTGCATATTAAATATGGATAGAAAACAGAAATCAATGGTACTGAATAAGAGATGGGCATTTCCCTCACCTGCACACACCACAGAGCTTATATATGCACCTAAAGAGAAGGAGGATTAGAAAGGGTGGGAATTAGCCTTCTAGAAAGGCATTGCAAAATAATACAGATAAAACACTTACTTCAAACTCAGAATTTCTACTTTTCCAAATTTAAACATTTTGGCTTTTTATTCAAAAGCTACAATTTCAGCTGAAATGTAAATGGGATAACAGAATGTCTCCATGCCCTCCAATACCACGTCCTCAGGACAGGTTCTGTGCTGCTTGTGCTCTTGCTTAAATGAATCACGTGCTCTGAAGTATATTGTATACCTGCCTTGGTATTTAGTGTTTACCCTCTAAGTCTATAGTTTTCATATCACATTATGTAAATTAAAATTACATGAAAGTAATCAAGGCATTTATTCACACACGTGTGCATTGATATAAAGAGGAAAAGGCAAGTGACTGTGCATATGTACATCCAACTCTTGGTGTAGGTTGTGCAATGCACACCTGTATGTGTAAATAAAACCTTCACTAGTTGTTCCTGTTGATAAGTAGAGATTTCAGGTCAAAACATTCCCTTGGTGTTATAAGCTTTGGATCATCTTATTATTTTGCTTCCTCTCTTTTCTGAAAAAAATCCCCCTTACATTTATTATTTCACTGAAATGGAGAAAATTAAGATGGCAAAATCTCTAGATACTAGTACACAGCTTTATCAAATAACAGGGTACAGCTGCCAGGGCTTTGTCCCCATGAGAGCGAGAAAATAACAGTCTTGAAAGGAAAGCACAGACAGTTGTTAATCACTTTCTAATAGTTCGTGCACAGAAACGTTGATGGGCTATCTGAAAGGAGACTCACGTGGCTGGAGGCTCGCAGAGTGGAGGAATAACAGCAGCCTTCAAAGCCTCATCCACCCACCTGCACTTGGTGAGCCAGCGACCCCTTCCTCTGCTCACACTGTGTTATTTTCATATTATCCCAAAACATCAAGTCCCAGAGATTGTTCTAGCTTTTTGATTTTTGCCTTTGAAGGATGTTACTATCTCAAGTGTGTGTTTCTACTGTGGCTGTTTGGAAATCCTCCCTGGAGGGTGCTACCACTGCTGGTCCTAGTAATTAATGGCCATGATACCTGGGGGAATCATCAGAGAGCACTAGCCTCACACCTCTGGGTGTTTATCTCAAATTGGAATTACATTCTAAAGATATCTGTAAGAGCCAACCACCTATTTCTGTTTTTACTCATTGGGGGACTACATGTGGAATTCATGTGGTTTGCCAATAACAGATTAAGGTAGCATAACTTCCTGGTTGACAATTTTGTTCTTTAGAAGTATCTAATATCTATTTAATATGACATAACAGCCCATGTTTGCACAATTGATTTAAGGACAGACACAGTTTGTGTACCGGAAATTAGAGTTTATTCTGAGCCAGAGGATATGTGGTTGTTCTGTCCCCCTTGAATAAACCCGCTCATGATAATTTTATTTCCTCCCATACTATAGATTCTTCTTGTTGAGTTAATTGGTCCCTTTTCCTCTCCGAGAGTAAATGCCACATGCTTGTGCTTGACAAGGCAGTTGCTGTAGTTGTTTTCTCAGTGACACTAAGCTGCAGTAACCTGCCAACATTTTTATGTTTTTTTTTAATTAACAAAGTAACTAAGAAGGTGTTACTTTGAGCTACTACTCAGTTGGAAATTTTGATTTAACCAAAATAGCAATTATAAAATCAATACTAATATGCATTTCAAGTTCAACCCATGCAACTTTCATTAATAACTTAATTCCAAAGCTTACGGATGGTTTATAATTTTATATATATGTATAAATCTATAAAATATTTTTAACAGTTTGCTCCAAGGAAGGGAGTTAGGGACCGAATAAGTGAACTCTGTTGACCCAGAACACACACACACACACACACACACACACACACACACACACACACACACGCATGCACACACATACACAAGCACACACAAACAATTATTCACAGATGTTAACACTCTGAGCCTACCTGTTGCTTTCAACATTCCTGTGGGAAATTCATTGCTTTCAACATCTGCTGCTTTCAGCGCACTGGTTGCCATATTTCATGCATACTCACCATTGTTTGTTCAAGGCCAGGAACACAACCAGGTCGGTGGGGAGGTAAAACAAGAAGTACGGCTTAGGTTATATAAGAATGTCTAACATTCCTTATCAATATTGATTATCTAGGCTGTTCAGGGGCATAGCCAATCTATGGCATAAGAAACCCAATTACATTGCTTTCAGCAGGCTGAGTATGGCTGCAAATAATTTCAGAACATCAGTTTAACTTAATAACAGGATCAAGACAAGAGATTAACAAATGGTACTGCACAGAATTATTCTGAGAATACTTATTTTTAAAGTCCATAGGAAGTATTCTCATAGCTCATCCCCACACCTATAAAATTGACAAATATATAAGATGAAATAAAGCATACATTCTCACACATATGGACATTGATATAGAAAGAGGAGTGTGTATGTCACATGGTCCTGCACACACACCCATGATTGCACATATAACCTCCAAACTCATGCTGCAAAACAAGTTGAGGAATCATGATTTCCACTTGAAGTCTTTACTGATTCCAGCTTCCCAAGTCTTTAACACTGGACTAAGAGTAATATCCAAACTACTCACAGAATATACATGGAATTTCTCTAAACTTCAAGAAAAGTGAAACCAAAATATAAGTCATTAGAATTTTCAACTTGCACAGATAATTGTTCACTTTTATCCCAGTGGGAGAAGAGAGTCACTGCTCAAAGGATGATCACTGAAGACTCACCATCACTACCCCAAACTTGAAAGCCAAATACAGAGCCACCCAAATCAATTAGCAGTTGGAAGCTGCTTTTGAAGATTCCATATTCTTCTCCTACACACAAAAAATAATCTTTTATTTTAATACATCAAATTTTCATACCAAAATCCCCATATGCGGGATAAGTACAGAGACTGAAGTGGATGTACTGCAACGCCTTATATTCAGGTTCAGAAGAGAGTCTAACAGATAATTTAAGAAAAATAAATGTAATAAGTTTTTCAGTCTATGGAAAGTGGTGTTCTGTCTTCCCTTGAAATATCCGGATTCTACATCCATAATAAAGGGATGAAGAGCAGGAAGTTGACCCCATGCTGGGCTCACCACCAGGTTTCACCTTGAACTTTTAAAGGAGAATTCTACCGATAACCAGCAGAAACAATGAAAGCTCAGTCTCTGTATTAGACATCAGCACCGAACTGAATGCATCATTCTTGTTTCGGAAAAGATTGGAAAGTGGGTGAGGATGAGCTACAGTGCCCTTGATTGATAAAAAAATTCAATGCAGTACTCATGATAAAAAAAAAACACGTTGCTTTTCCAACAATACAGTCACTCATGAAATAATATTCATTTTAGGCTTTCCTAAAGTAAATGTGCATAAATAGTGAAATGTGAACATGAGTAGCCACAGACCAATAGAGTATACTAAACCTCCATTAAGGCATCCCCACCCTGACTTCCCAAGGGAAGAAGGCATACCCAGCTCCATCATGGTGAGAGGGGAAAAGAGCTGAAAAAATGATGGAAGATTTCATGTGGCTTGAAGGATCACAATCAGTCCAAGTTCTGCTTGACACTCCTGTTCTTGTTTTCCTGTTAGTCTTATTCAGCGAAAGATAAAGTTTTTGAAAAATAACCTCTGTGCAAGGCACACTGTGCTATAATGTCTTCTCATTTAAAAACATTATGAAGTGTCTGCCACATACAAGTACTGATCGTAAGGTAACATATTCATGAGTACAGGAGACAAAAGTAGAAGCTGCAGCATTTCATATGGATGTAATGATGTCCTCCTGTAACAGGGTAAGCTAAGGATTAGAATTCAATAATGCCCAGCAAAAATTCCAATGCACCCCAAAGTTTAAAGAGCACCCAAATTCTTATCAACAAAGAATTAAAATCATAGACAACAAGATAGTAAAGTATAGTGGGAGACTTTATTAATTAAGGGAACATGGGGAGTTATAGAGTTCTCCAGCCACCAGTGTAGGGAGAAAACGTGGAGAGTTTTAACAGAATCTATGCTGTTTAGCTAAACAAGCAGAAAGGGGAAAGATCATGAGAAGGAAAAATTCAGGTGGAAGAGAAATCAAGCCCCTCATCACAGGCTGTGTTGAGTGGTGGGGGGGGGGGGAAGACCTTACTGGTCCCTAGAGAGTCAGAAGATCTTCTTGTAGGACATATGTGTGAGAAAGAGACAGGATTATTTGTTCAGTGAGTATTTACTGCCCTAGGTGGGCAGGGAGACAGGTGGTTGGTTCATACCTGACCAATCAGTTTTAGCAACTAGGTTTGAGCTCTAGCTAGACACCACCCACTCATTGGAGGGCGCCTATGGAGCTTGCCTGAAACTGTCACACTCACATAGAAGATACTCAAAAACCAGCAGGATTTGTGGAAGCCCAAGCTCTGCTAGTGTCTGAGGGAGGAGTGACAGACACATGATCTCTGCAATGCCAGGTTTGAGGCACAGCAAAAGGGCCCTTGACGCTGCAGGATGAGAGAAAGGAGGTCACAGCAAGAGATACAGTGAAGGAGCAGGAGACCAGGCCACTGTATTTACTCCACCAGGTTTTGGCCCCATTACAAGGAGTGAGTTTGAATGCGTCAGTTTGACATAGAGGAGTAACAAATTATTGAAGTACATATTTTACAATTTAACAGAAAATTAAACTAAATCAACTATGAGACAAAGGACCAAGACAGAAATACTACAGTTAGAAGGAGGATTGGCCAGTTCATGGATTATTGCAATAATCATTCCAATTAAGACATTATGTTGGATTGTAACAAGAAGATAAAGGTGTAAACTGAGAACTGGTGAGATTTTGGAAAGGATTTGAAGTTACAGGATTTGCTCATAAGGTTGAGCATAGAGTATAATATAAAGGACAGCAAAATTATCTCATGATACAAAGTCCTATCGAATATAAAGTTGCTACTGAGAAGAGAAGTAACTGGGAACTGAGATGAGGTCTGAGGTGAGATGCTCCATTGTCCCTTTCAATGGAGAGGATGACATCAGTTCCAGTGGTCTATGGATCTGCATGAACCAGGGCCTAAGGAGACAGGGATAAAACAGTTCTATGTTGACAGTTTGGAGAAATGATAAGGAAAGTATACAGAAAATGACAATGAGGTCTAGAGAGATGTTTCCTGCAAAACCTAAGGACCTGGGTTTGATTCCACAGTATCCATGTAAAATCAGTTGCACAAAGAGGCGCATGCATCTGGAGTTTGTTTGCAGTGACTAGAAGCCCTGGCGTCGTGCCCATTCTCTCTCTCTCTCTCTCTCTCTCTCTCTCTCTCTCTCTCTCTCTCTCTCCTCTCCTCTCTTTATCTCTCTGCTTATAAATATTTTTAAAACTATAAATGTAAATGAAGAAGAGGAATAAGATAAATGTTTATTATTATTGTCCCTACCCTTAATTAAAAATTGAATGAAACAAAAGCTATTGAACAGCTTACAAATGTTTGAGAAAAATTGACAAATCCTAGTTCATGATTTCTCATAACAAAATATATTCCAAGGTGCCCAGATTCAAGCCTCCATAACCATCACTTATAACCATATATATTTATAATTGATTGAAAGAAGCCTGACATGTGAAGAGGAAGGTGACAGCAAGTGTGCACTGTGGGCTGCACAGCACAGGCATGTAACAGGAATGGATGCCAGCACATAATTGAGCTCATTGTTGGCCACTGAGAATTCACTGGGCTTGTGTTTTCTGAAATTAACAAATTGGGGGGAGGGAGAACTGTACTTTGGGAGACTTGAATGAAAGATGCAAAAAAAGATGACCCTACCTCGAAAAAACAAAAACAAAGAGATGGGCAAAGCTTCCACTGTTGTGATTCTCCTGTCCATGTATTATTATCAAAGAACAGCACAGAATCTCCAACCATATGCTCTTCTTACCAGAGGAAACAGTGCTTTATCTTTTTCAACCACTGGGTGAATTACATCACTGTAAGATTCAGAATTCAGTTTTCTGCCTTATTTATTTATTTATTTATTTATTTATTTATTTATTTATTTATTTATTTATTTATTGGAAAACAGACAAAAGGTCTATGATGAGAATGCTTCTGCTTAAGACACATTTGACTTTTTTACCTTGCTCTTTATAAACTTTGCCTTGAAATATGTGCCTGTGCAAATATATTTCAAAGAGCTTTGGGATTTGAACACATTTGAAATTTAATGGAGGAGACCTTCTAATGCATTTATATTGCAAGATCTAAAATAGTGTCAACCTTACCAATAAAATTTCAGTAAGATTGGAAGAGCTGTACCAATTCTGTCTCTACATATGTTATCCTGTTCGGGCATAAAACAAAGAGGAAACCACACCAGCAATGCACTTCAGTGCCTTTAGCACTCTGTAATAAAGTGCAAAGGCCTCATTGTTTTACTCTCCAGCGCTTGTTTGCTGTATTTCTCTTTGCATTCCATTCCATTCTAACATGGCTCTGGTAGATTCTAAATACCAACAGGCTATGGGATAGACTTCTGAGACAGACCCCTCTTTCACTGCCTCCCTGAATCTCCCTAGGTCTCGGAGTGCATCTGTACTTACACCATTTCAAAAAGAACCTGAGGTAATTTGATTTGCAGTTATGTTGAATAGAACATAAAAGAACAGAAAGTATGACATAAAGGGAAAGGGGAAGATCAACACTCCTGACTCAGGACATCCACTGCTGAAAAACCATCTCAGGTAAGTGCGGGAATAGCAGCGTGCACTCCCACGATGTCCTCCTTCAATTTCTTTCCTTCTCATTCTAAACACATTGAAATCAGGGATCAGACTCTCCGTTGTCTGCTTACCAGAAATCACTCTATACTGGTGACACCAGAGTATTCACTGAGCCATGTGGGGGGGGGGGGGTCAGCAACCAGCTAGGCCCAATGCCTTTTTACACAACTTATTAAAATAAAAAAGGCCAGATTGGGAACTGCCACATGTTTTCCATAACATCTGTTGCTAGCAGTTCACATTGCTGGAATGAACATCCAAACCAGGCATGGTTTAGAGGTGGGAAGAATTTATTTCAAGCTTACAGATAGAGGGGGAAATTCCATCAGTGGTGGAAGAATCTGCTTCCATACATCCAAACAGAGAGAAAAACTACAGCAAGCAAAACAACAGCACCAGAACACACACCAAAAAGCAGCAAGTGCAAATCTGTAATAAGCATCAGGGACCACACCGCAGACTGCATACCTTTGGGCTAGAAATAAGATTCACCCCCCCAAACATATCTCCTCTAGCTTAGAGGCTGGGGACCCAAGTTACAAGCTCTAATAAAACACCTGAATCTATGGGGGACATACTTTCAAACTACCACAGCATCTAACTTCAATTTTAAAAAGGAACAACCAAACCCTGAGAGAAGGTAAAATATTTCTTCAGTTTCCATCTACCTTTGGAATTGCTTTTCCTATTTCTAACACAACATAAACTTGACTTAAATCCTGGACAAAAATATAAACTGTGTATCCAAATGCTTTAAAATTGCCTTATTGCAAGTATTTGAAGATTATAACGTGATGTTATCAGTTACATCCAGATGGTAAAATGGTAAATATAGTGATTAAATTAGCATGTCTATCAATTCAAATAATTACATTTTTTGTGACAAAGGTAGCTAAAATCCACATGATTAACAAAAAATTTTAATACAAGACAAATACAAATGATTGACTGTAGCCTTATTATACATTGGATGTCCTGACATCTATACTACATACTTGCTATGTTGTTTCCTGTTAACTCCATCTCTCTGCCTTCTAGTGGTAACAATACTAGTGATAGCAACTGCTTAGTTCTCTTTCTCTGAATTTGAATTGATACATGTGTACATATGCACACCAGAAATAACCAACTTGAAAAGAAGCTCACAATTTTGGAGTTTTCAGGCCATGATCTGTTGGCCACATGACTGTTCACTTTATGCTCATGCAGAGTCGCGTGGAGGAGAGTGATAGAGGAAACTGTTCATTGTTGAGTAGCAGGGAATGGCAGAGGGAAGAAGAGATGCCAGATGCCCAAAGACCTCTCAGTTCTTCCACTAATCCCCACCTTATAATGGTTCTTTGCCTCTTGAAAAAATATTGTAACTCATTATGGACAATAAAAAAAAAGATGCAATTGGAAAAAAAAGTCACTGAAACAAAAAAAAATGCCACACACTGAGGATAAAAGCTGCAACATGGACCTTATAGCAACGTATAAATGGAGGTTATTATATTTGGCTTATTTCACTTAACATAGTTTATTCTGGGTTCATCCAAACTGTGACAAATATCAGGATCTCCTGTTTTTAAGAAACCTGAATATGTACATATGTTTAACCACATAGTTCATTCATATTGCCTACATTTTCATTACCCATTGGTTTATCATAGGCTATTTCTATTTCTTGGCTATTGTGAATATTATTGCAAAGAAATATGAGAATTGAGACACCCTGATAAAATGATGATTTCATAATTTCCACACAGTTCCAAACACCACTGCCTGAAAAAAAATAAAGTCCCTGTTGGCAGTATGCAGACTGCGCTACATGTCACAATGATGCAGCAACAATAGTTTCAGCACACTGCATATCTACTTTTCTGTCTAGTAAGATTTCAAAGGGACAAGTTTTTTTTTAATTTATTGTCCATAATGAGTTACAACATTTGGTTGGCAAACAATGAGTTGTTATCCCCAATTCCCCGCTGCCCTCCCCTCCCCACTCCGCTGGAAGAAGAAAGGAAGACATTCTTTTAAGTGAGCCAGGAGCTGTAATCTTATGGATCTGTCAAGTGTCAAGTAATCAGACATAGCTGTCTGGGGCATTACGGAATTCTCTCTATTTTGTGGAGTGATGAACTAACCAAACAATACTGAACATTGCACCGCTTTGTGAGTGAGCATTGCAACTCTCCAGAAGAGAACTAAGGTAACCTTCATTCTCATTCAAGCAAGACACACAAGGACACTCAATGCCTAGCATGTCTGTGAGGCTAAACCAATGTTGTTATTAAAAAGTGACAGTGATCCCTTTAAAAGTCAGCACCTGACACTGTTTACTTGAGCCGTGAAATTTTATGATTATACATAGTGTCTAATACAAGTTGCTTCCTGAATTTTGATCACTTAACAACTATAATGACATCATATCTGTGGAACCTAAACTAGTAAAACCCCCAAACCTTCAGAACACATAATAATCTAGAAAAATCTCCATTGCAGCTAACAGTTTGTCTGTAATTTAGACCCTGGCTTATGTGCTGACCTGACCCTTTACATCATTTGTATGATACCAATTTTTCACTATGAACCCACCATGATTAGGGTTATTGTAATTTGGAAAATGGGTCATTGTAATATATCTGTTTCATGTGTGTGTGTGTGTGTGTTTTCCTTTCCACCCACAGATATCTCTCTTGTTAATCATAATAACATTCAGAGTTTCTAGACAATCATAAAAACTGGATAAAGGTAATATTTCATAAGATGCATTTACAGTTTACAATGTAATTCTCTTTGACTTCTAGCATGCCTGGCTTGGTGGACTCTAAGGAAATTTCATTCAAAAATAGTATAGCTTGCGCATAATAGGACACATAGAATAGATGCATAAACATTCTACCTCCAGTTCTGTTCCCATTCCAACTCAACTCCAGAAATAACTGCATCCATAAAACTGAATTCTTATTATGTCCATTGAAGCTTCCATTCAGGGTATAAAGTAGTGTAGTAACATTACCAGAGAGAAATTTAGAGTATAGTTAGTATTCTTGAGTCTCTGAGGTCAAAGCCCCTGGACAGTTCAGTAATGGCTCCGTCCTACAGTATGGGAAGTTCCTCTAAATCAAATGGCTTCTGGAGTCATTTTTACTCTCTAGAGCTCCTATAGCTTTCTGTGAGGCCAAACAGCACTTGTCGGGCACAGCTCCATGGGCACTGTCTAGACTACACAGCAGAAGAGCTGAGTATGCTCTCTAGCCTCCTCTTCAGCTCTTGTTGAGTGGAGGCATTGGGGTGGGTAGCCTTACCACAGGGCGACATAGCTCGACAGAGCCAAGCAGGTTCCACTCCACCTGTGCAGCAAGCTTGCCTCCCCCCCACACATACTCCACCCCCCATTCCCAGGCATACCTGGTGCAGGCAGTGATCCATTTTCTCCATAGTTTAGTCCCTTAGAATGAAATTCCATTCTTTAAGTATAGCCATCCTTCCTGTCTGGTAGTGCTTCAATAAAGAAAACTATATGGCCACCAACAGAGGACACTCTAGTCCATGTAGAAGGACTTATTCAGCAGCTCTGGTGCCCAGGACTTCCAGACATTCCAAGGGAAATATATTTCAGTCACGGTGATCATTACCCACTTTCATAAGTCTATGCAAAATCCAACACCAAGCTTAGAGAAGAGTGCTGTGCATATTTAAAGTAGGAGAAAAGGAGAACTGTAAATTAGGATACTGCTTGTTGTTGACTACCCACTGAGTTATGGGCAATGTTCTCCAAATGGTGGTCTGTGTCTCATTTATAAGGTGGGGAGAATGAGGTTCATAAAAGTTAAGCAGCTTTCTAAAACTAAGTTATCTAAAAGATCTGAATTTAAAGCATGCTACCCACAGAAGAAGGGCTTGTCTGGTGGAAGGACTAGAAGGGGTGTGGAGGCTGACCTCAGTATGATATGAGGAGAGGTTTTGAACCAATGTCTGGCTGCTTATAGCTATCCCAAACCAAGACATGATGGTAAGACGAGCCTCACACACTGAAGCAGATGCTCAGCACCTAACCCCAGAATCCCTTCCAATGAGAAAAGAAGCTGGAAGACAGATCTGTTAAAGGACCCTTTTACCTCCATCTGACTGCACATATGCTATGTGCCTGATTTAACTCCCATTAGGTGGTAACAAGACTGTACACTGAAATGAAATAGGTAATGGAACTTGAAGCTGAGACTAGTGGATCTTAAGTAAGAAGAAACTTGGAGTTTGAAGAAACAGTGTGACATTATCGAAGCCAGTGGCAGTCAGCCAGGCATCAAACAAACTTCATCCAAGGGAACTAAAGAAAAGATAATGCTTGACTCACAACAGACTTTGAGTCAGCTTGACTTGCAGCTTGTTTGAAATGAAAGGCATTTTGGATACTACAGTTATTCTGCATGTTCATGATCTATTTACAATATGAATTAGAACACA
Source organism: Zapus hudsonius (assembly GCA_004024765.1). Lineage (NCBI taxonomy): Eukaryota > Metazoa > Chordata > Mammalia > Rodentia > Dipodidae > Zapus > Zapus hudsonius. Next base: position 2,253 of record PVHP010002191.1, on the reverse strand, counting down.
AGTTTGTGCTTGGTTCCCATCAACATCCTTAGTCAAGCAGCAGAGAACCTGAGAATGTGCCCTCTCCAAGCTGGAATGGATCTTTCTTTCTCAATTTAGGCATATAAAAACTCTCTGTAATAATATTAGGTAGAGACAATCCTGGATTCTGCATTCTGGACTTCATTAGTTCATTAGATGTTCAGATACATCAGCAAAGTCAGTTTTGTTCCATTGAGGTGGAGGTCTTGATTCACAAGCTTGTGCTACCAAGTGCTGATCTCACAGATACTGGTGGTTTGGGTACTAGGAGTATGTATCACCTGAAAGTTATCCACACTAAAGAAGGAATTGCTGAGAGAGCCTAACTGAGCAAGGAGTTCGAATAGCTTTGCTCTGCAAAGGTCATGTTGCCCCAAAAGGGCACACCTGGCTACCTTCAAGTACCTTTATACATAAGTCAGTATAAGAGTGAAACAAAGAAGCAGAAAGGAGTCATGGAGAGAATAGCAGGATCCAATGCAAAAAGGAAAGAGACTTCAGAACTTCCTTTGAGTAAGGGAAGGGGGATTTAAGGTTTTCATCAGGGGAGGGGAATTTTGTACTGTGAGGAAAGAGCCTTGCATTCCAAGTCTGGAAGGTGCCAGGAGATGATGGCTAGGAGGAGCTAGTCTAGCATTCCCTCCCTGGTCCGTTTCCATGACAATGGGGATGCCAAAATCCCACACCGGGTCACTTTGCTGACACCACGTGTAGTAGTTGTGGGAAGAGGAGAGAGAGAACAGCTCTCTTGCAATCTAAGTGTCCACAGCTCCTCACAGATCTCCAGGCTTGTTAAGCATCCACGTGGCAAGCATGCACTGGATTCAGCAAAGGATTGCAATTTTCATTCCAGGCAACTCTGCCCTATGGCTTCAGGTTGCGAATTTTCAAGGGGGGAAAAAATAACTCCCTAACCTCTCAAATCTTTATATCTTTTATTGAAGATGGTAAATGCTCCTTTTTTTTCTGTGTAGATATGAAAAAGATATGGTCTTGCCTCCGGTGATATTTGCTCTGTGGGAGAAAAGCTGAAATAACATTTGGGACACAAATAGACTACAAATGACTTGAGCCCTTTGATAATCCCTCTTCCACTATTGATTCCCTCTGGAAATGGAGGCCAGCCATAGACAGACCCTAACCCATGGCTGCAAAAATCCTCAGGAAGGCTGGAGTCTCCCAGAAACTTTGGCTGCAAAAGGCACTTAACAGCATACCACCAGTGAGGCATACTTAAACATCATGCCAGGCTGTGAAAGGCTTTCCATTTATTCTGGACATTACATCTTATTTTCATGTGAGAAGCTTGGAAAGAATGAAATTGAGTCAGTAGAGGGGTGACAGGGCCCCTGAAATAACACTAAAAGTGGCTAAAGATGAGGAATGTCCTTGAAACTATTGGGGGGGCCATGTGATTGTTCTTTAACTCTTTTCCCATAAAGGGAGTGTTGTAGTCAGCCACACGCCAGTAGGATGAATCTCCAAACCACGCACGATTATGGGAGGAAAATATTTATTGAGCAGATCCAGGGGAAGAAGTTAAGGGAAAAAAGGCTGGCCCCTTTTCACAGATCCAAGCAGAGACAGAAACAGAAGCCCAGCACCAGCACCAAGCAAGCACACTGTAACACACTGTGATTCACAAAATGCAGATCTCCAGACCAAGGTTCTGGCTCTTCTTTTGCATATCTATCCTTACTATTTTACATCCAAATTAGAAAGGGCCAGTCCCCAGGAGGCTAGGCCAAAGTGGCACTTCCTCCAGCCAGAAGCCTGGAGACAATTAATAATTTTAATAAATCCTTAATTCTTTTGGGGGACATTATTCAAACTACCACAGGGAGTTTTTGTAGCTTCCATGAGGCTAGAGGCCAGAAATGTAAGGGGGGATTCCGATTATTACTGTTGCAGTCAGCTTTCTAGTTGCTGCGCAGAGAGAACCCAAGCAAAAGCGGCTTGTAGAGGAATGGGTTTATTAGGCTTACGGACTCAAGGGGAGACTGCATCCTGGCAGGGAAAACGATGGCATGAGCAGAGGGCTGGACATCACCTCTGCCACAGCACTGGTAGAGGAATGGGTTTATTAGGCTTACGGACTCGAGGGGAGACTCCATCCTGGCAGGGAAAACGATGGCATGAGCAGAGGGCTGGACATCACCTCTGCCACAGCACTGCAAACAGCGGCAGGAAGGTGTGCCAAACACTGGCAAGGGGAAGCTGGCTTATAACCCC